>NDGN011543742.1:0-12289 GCA_002564285.1 Tympanoctomys barrerae
AGGTACCTCTGCTGACAGCGTACGTGGAAGGCTCCACTGTCTCCTCCTTAGTGTCCCCATATCTCAATCTGTGATCAAAAACATCACCCAACCTGGGTAAGGGGCCTGGGCATTAGCAGCCTGGACTTGGAGCTGGGTAAAATTCTGCCCCGAGATCCTGTTTCATGGCATAAAATGAGCACACAGCTGCCTTTGCCTGAGGTGTCATCATCTTTGGGCAGGTGACATTTCTGCCTGGCATACCTGGAAGGAAGTAGAATGCACAGGGAGGGGCTTCCTGTGCATCTGCGGGGTGCACTCAGAGGCTCGGGGCCTGGCCTGGAGGAACCCGCTGTCCGGTTGGAAAGCCAAGTACACTGATAAATGCCAAGCTACTAGAGAGCCACACAGCGCGCCACCGACAATAATAATAACACTGGTGCTTATGATGAGCCCAGCGCAGAACTAAATGTTTGTATCTGTGGTCTCAGGGGGCTTCACCCGGGGCAGGGGCCTTCTCGTGGTTAAAGGGATAACAAAGCTGAGGCAGAGGGTTTAAACGGCCTGTCCAGTGCTAGGAAGCTGGGGGTGAAAGAGCGAGGACTCCAGGGCCAGCAACTGGCCCAGGACCCTTCACCCTGCGCTCTGCTGCCTCCCACTGCTCCATGAGGGACAGGAGGGAGGCTCAGGACACAGAGAAAGGTCATCGTGGGCTGGCAGTGGGGAGGCTTCAGGGAAGTGGAGTGAGGGGGATGTGAGAGCGCTGGGTCTTTTCATTCCAAAAGCAGTGTTTATGTTAGAAAGAGAATTGCAGTCATAGTAAAGAGACTTGAAACATAATCACAAGCCACTGCACGCCCACTCTTCTGGAACAGCCATTTTATTTGGTGCCTTTTTACCTCCCCTGGTTATATATTTTTATATAGGTTTAATCACACTGTGTATTTTTTTTTCCTATTTTCACAGAGTATTATCCTAAACCCCCTCATTTCTAGGGTTGTATATAGTCCTTAGGTGTACCTTTTTTGATACATTGTCTTATCAATGTATCAATGTAAAAGTGCTTATTTACTTCATGAGGTCTGTATCAATCATTGTGTATAATGGCCCACACGGTAAGTGTGTCTTAAGGCTCTGTGTTATTCTAGCAAGGAGGGCAGGCTGTGGATCAGCCAAGGAGTGGAGTGGGTTTTGTGGGGGAGGGATCTGTGTGGCCAAAGGCAGGGAGGCAGTGAAGTTCAGGGAGTGGCCCAGGAAATGAAGGATGAACCCTAAACTGGAAGGGCTGTGAGGAATGCGCTGGGAAGGAACATGAAGGAATAAAGAGAGATCTGAAGGGCTTGAGGCCAGAGGGAATCCAGTCCTGTCTTTTAGGGGGAAGAACCAGAGAGTTGCAAGAGTGAGTGGCATTAGCGGCTGTATGTGGGACCCAGATTTAGGGACCTCCACCCCAAGTTGACCACGCGTGGTCAGTGCAGGGCAGATGAGTGAATGGCAATGTTCTTATGGGATGGAGACAGGTTTGGGTGTCAGCATGGTACTCGGTATGCATGTGAGGGACAGAGGGGTCTCCCTTTCTCCCTGCAGATTTAGTTCCCAGTGGCTTCATCTATGTCCCAGGCTCAGGAGGCCCCCTCTAAAACTGAGAGGTCGTTACTGTTAAGTTCTCAGTCCATGCCACCCGCCATTCATCACCTCCTTGCTGCCCCACCCCCAGTCCAGCCTAGCCAGGAATTCAGAGGAGCACCCCACCTCCAGGCTGCTTGGACGCCCTGTTCCCAGGGGAGTCCCGTATGTTTATCCTAGTCTATTTCCAACCGTGCTGCTCTAGGCTCCAGATGTGCTGTCCCCAACTGGGACTTGCTGATTAGCATATTCCCAGGATCTAACCCTTCCTGACTCACTGGGCCAAAGAGAGCTCCCCCCTAGGGCCCCGCAGCGCCTTTCCTTTCCCTGGCTTTAGGCTGGAGAGGGCTCTGAGCTCCTACTATGCCTGAGTAGCTACCTAAGCCTGAGGAGCTGCTCTGGGCCTTTGCGTGTCCCCTCCTCCATCCCCCATTCCTCAGCTCAGCCCCAAGCTTGGGGACAGTTCCCTCCACCTCCACTCTCCCCAGTGCACAGGAGGCAGTTTCACTTTCCCTTAAGCTTGCTTGGGACCCCTTCCTGGACATAGGAGTGCTCAAGACTGGGACAGGGGAAGACAACTTTCCAGGGCAAGAAGAAAGTCCAACTGTCCTGAATCCCTGGTGGTAACTTGCCCTACCCCTGGTTGCAAGTTTAGACCTGATTTGATGCTTTCTTCTATGTCATCTTTTCTTTGGAAGCTTGGAATGGGCAGATCGGGGGACATTTCTTTGACATCCTTGACTATGTCACTTGGAAGCTTGTGAGTGCTCAGGGCTTTTCTTTTTTTTTTTTTTTTTTTCAGAGAGGGTCTTGCCATGTAGTTGAGGGTGCCTTAAATTCACTGTGTAGCCCAGCTGACCTGGAACTCAATGCAACCTTCCTGCCTTAGCCTCCCACGTACTAAGATTACAGACGTGCACCACCGCACCTGGTATGGTCAGAGCTTATTATAAATGATACTCAGGAGGAGGTCATGAAGGCGAAAGGCCTCTGTCTCAAGAGCCCAGACTAGCAAATGTGCCCACCATATCTAAAGTCTTTCCTCCTCCTCCTTTTTTTCCTCTTCCTTTTCCTCTTCCTCTTCTTTCTTCTTCTTCTCCTTCTCCTCTTCCTCTTTCTCCTCCTCCTCCTTCTCTTTCTCTTTCTTCTTCTTCTTCTTCTCCTTTCTCCTCTTCCTCTTCTTTTTTTGAGACAGGATATCACTCTGTAAATCAGGCTGGCCTTGATCTCAGGCTGGCCTCAAACTCAAAACAAGAGTTGCCTCAGCTTCCCAAGTGCTTACAGGCATTCGCCACAACAACCAGCTTGTCTTACTCCCTTCTCCCCTCTCCCCTCTCTTTGATTTTTTGAGACAAAGTCTTGCTGTGTAATTCAGGCTGACCTTGAACTCAGTGTGTAACTCAGGCCGGCCTCAAGCTCAGGGCAATCCTCTTCTCCAGCCTCCCAAATACTAAGATTGTAGGGATAAGCCACTCCATCTGCCTTTTATTTTTAAAATTGTGAAATATACGTAACAGAAAATTTACTGTTTTAATAACTTCAGAACTTTTTTATCTTTCACACCTGAAATTGTATCTATTAAACAATAACTCCCCATCCCTCTCTCCCCCAGGCTTCTGGCTTTCATCATTGTACTTTCTGCTTGTATGACTTTGGGTTTTTTTTGGTTTTTTTGTTTTGTTTTGTGGAATTGGGGATTGGACTTAGGCCCTTGCGCTTGCCAGGGAAAGCGCTTATTCTATGGAGCCATCTCCCTGGCCCTCTCTGGTTACATGACTTTGACTGCTTGATTTCAGTGAAATCGCACAGTATTTGACCTTTTGTGTCTGGCTTATCAATTCATCCATCAATGGATATTTGGGTTATTTCTACCTTAGGCCTTCACAGTTTTAGGTGAGGGCAAAAAGCGAAACCTGTCTCTGGGGATGGAGAGTTCATCGTCTTCTCTCCAGACTTGACCTGAGCTCCTTTCCAGTCACTCCCAGCAACGATAAGTCAGCAGGACCCCTAAGGCCCCGCAGGGTCTCCTAAACGGGAGCCACCTCGGGCTTTGTGAGCCTCAGGGAGGAATCCCTGGTTCCGCCGCCCCTCCTTCCTCAGGCCCCTGTCTACCCTCCGTTTGGCCAGTGGTATAGTGAGTGTGGATGCCTTGGGCAGAGCACTGAATTGAAGGTTCCAGGCCCCTTGATCTTGTTGGAGCATCAGTTTCCCTGTCTGTTAAATGGGGCTAGCTCTCTCCTCTCATCCCTGTTAGCGTGTGAGTCTCGGAGAATGAAATTCGCCGGAAAGAGCTCATTAGAGCTGTGATGTGCACTTCCATACTTGTCACAGGCTGTTTCATTCATTTCTGTTTATTGAGCACCTTAAAATAAATCCAAAGAAGGAACAGAACCTTGCCAGCCAGTAGGGAAGTGATGGGAGAATTTTCATCATCCAGCCAGTGTTGAAGAGGATTTGAGGCCAGACAGATCTGAGACTTCAAATCTACCCTTCTCTCATTAGTAGGGGAGTGAGTTGCTTTAATCTTTCTAAGCCTCAGTTTTCTCACCTGTAAAATGGGCTCTAGTGAGAACTAAAAGCCATAGAGTGCTATCCTTTCTGCTCTGGGATGGGGACTTCCAGACTCAAAGACAGTGTTCCCTATGTTTGAGCCTTTGGCTGGCTGACTGCATCAGTTTCTTAAGCTGAAGGGGTTGGATGGGTTTTGACAGAGTGACCTCAGAGTGACCCGGAAAGCCAGGGTCTGGGCCTCAGGGCAGAACAGCTCTGGGCTCTTTCCTTGGAGCGGCTCTCGGACCAGGCTTGGTGCAGGGGTCAGGCCCAGAGTGCAGCATGAGTGAGGAGCCGGGAACAAGGGGCCTTTGTCAGTGGCGGAGCACTACTTCTGGTTTCAATTACTCTGCAGAGCTGGAGGGAATTGGAGGGAGCCTGGGTCAGCAGCCCGTGAGGGCAGGAGTCGAGGGATCCCCACCCCAGCTCCCTTCTCTGGCCCCTAAGGGGTCTGTGTCCCTGTTTGACTCTGCCCAGGGGTCACTCTGGCCAGCTGTATTGCCCTGGTTGCCTGGGCTCTGGGATGTTGAAGCCCCTCCCGGCACGGGTGGCAGGACCGTTAATACGGGTCATTCCTCCTTCAAGCCCTTGTTTATGGGCCATGCTGATCACAGCTGGGCCTCTCTTCCCAGGGAGAAGCTTGTTTTGACTCGAATGGGGGACAGAGCAGCTGCTGTCAGGAAGCCCCTGGCCAGTGGGCTTTTCCCTTTCATTCTGCCACTCCGCCTCGCAGTGCCCCATCCTGGCACCACATAGTCCTTGGCAGTTCTCAGCCTTGGAACACAGCGTTGCTTCTGCCCTAGAAAAACAACCCCTCTTCCTCTCCCCTGGCCTGGGCCATGTATTTGTGTCAAGGATCAAGTTCATGTTTTGTATCTCTGCAGCCTGCCAAGATAGGTCACTTGCCTTTGTGGCTGTCACCACTACTATGCCAGTCCTCGAGTCACATGTGGGCAGGAATGCCAAGTGCCAGGTCTGATCTGCTTCTTGCCTTAGATACCACCACTTCCTAAGGCCTAGGTGACTGCAGCCATTATCCCTGCTTGTCCCGGTTATTGCAGACCCATTTTTCCCAGCCCAGCACCCCACCTGATGCTGTTCTGATGTCTCAACGATACTTGGAGAATGGGCCTCAGAATGCTTGTCCTTGGCAGCAGGAAGGATGAGGGTTAAGATCCTGCGAGAATATCTTGTTCAAATGCTTCCTAGATGTGTAGTGTGAGGCCCGCTCAGCTGCCCTGTTGCCCAGGTGTTCCTGATTTGGGGAGCCCGGACTTTGCTGGTGGATTCTGGAAACAGGAAGCATTCAATAGGAAGCAGATGGAGACTCGAGTCTCCTTCCCACCCTCCCTCCTTACCATTTGGGAATGCCATTTTGGCAGGCAGGCTTGGTGCCCGCTCCCTCAGGCCTACCTCTGAGAGGTAGTGACCGATGAAGCCGCTCTAGAGAGGACCTTGTGATCTGCTGTTTCAGGGCCTGGGAATACCCTCCTTCTCACCCAGCCACAGAAAGAATGTTCTTCCCACTCTGGGATGGGGATTTCCAGACCCAAAGGCAGGAGACCCAGGTTTGATGTTAGCTGGCTGTCCTTGGATGGTATATGGGCATCATAGGACCCTGCGAGGTAGAAGTGTGGGCACACATAGTATTCAGTAAGCAGCTTCCCTCTCTGCAGGTGGAGACTGCTACTTCCTCTTCCTGAATACCCAAAAACCTGGTCCTGGGCTTGTTCCTACTTTGAATTTTTTCTGAAGCTTTGAGTTAGCAGAAGAGTTTTTAGGGAACTTCCCAAATTAGAGTTGAGGCTGCCTATCAATACCAGTACAGCGTTCCCTTATTTTGAGACAGGGTCTCACTAAGTCTGAGTTGCCCAGGCTGGGTTCAAACTTGCAGTCCCCCTGCCTCAGCCTCCCAGAGTGCTGGGATCATAGGTATGTGCCATCACACCCAGCCCAGGGTGACGTGAGAAGCAGGGTGACCTAGAAAACACCAACCAGACTGACTAGATGAGGTAAGTGTTATCCTATTGGAAGGCCACCAAGGGAAACCTACATCAGCAGAAGCCTACAGTTTTCCCAAAGTAGGGGAAAAAAGTAGAGATAAGAAATGAGTTCCAGATCCAGAACTCTGACCTGGAAGTTTCCTTAAAAAGCCCCTAATCTTTCTGACCTCTCCTCCTCCCCCACCCTGAGGGAGAGTGAGGGCCAGTGGCTATGGTCAGGAGAAATAGCGGTTCTCATGAGAAAACGGCTAGCCCTGCTGAGAGTCCACCCACAGAATTACAGGTCAGAGCCATAGACACTTGAAAAGAGGATCCAGGGCTTCAGGGCCTGTCTGCAGAGATTGGAAACTCCAGAAGGAACTTGGGGAGCCCTAAAGCCAGGTGAGGAGTGGAAAACGAGGTGTGAGCAGGTAGTTCCTGTATCCCCACTTCAGCCACGCCTCTGCTCTCGGCTTTGGCTTTTACTGGAGGGCAGCGAGACTTTGGTGTAAGATTTCACTGGCTTGGTGCGAAAGAGGTCCTGAGCCAAAAGAAGAAATTCACGGAAGACTCCTTGGCCCAGGCTCCTGACTTGACAGGTGAGGAAACTGAGTCCAGAGAAAGTAGCTGCCAAGTTCACAGTCAGCAGGCAGAGCTGGACCTAGGTTCCCTCGCTGCCTTGGGTTCCTCTGGGTCGGTCAGCTTGCTCTCGGGGCTGGGTGGGCACTGCTGGATGACAGGGAAGAGGAGGGAGCAGGGAGGCTCAGCAGACCTGCCCAGCCTGTTTTCAGGCATCATTCCAGGGAAGTCCGCGGCATGTGGCCCAGGGGCCCTGTGTACCCAGAGCACACACTCCAAGGTCCCCTGTCCACTCACGTGTGCTGGGACCCTGGCCACACCTCCTCCTTGCTGTGAGGAGGAACAGGCAAGCCACCCAGCACATCTAGGCAGGATCTTGGCTGTGACTTGTGTCCTGAGGTCAGGAAGGAGGAGATGAGTACAGGGGTTGTGCAGGCTCTGCCCGTTCTGTCCTGGGTGGATTTAGTTCTAGATAAGCAAGATGTTCCCAAAGGCTCAAATGGATTTTCCACCCTTTTCCATGACCAAATGTGCTGGAGAAACACTGGAGATTGCCAGGGACATGCTGGTGGTGAGACAGTCCAGCTGCAGCAGATAAGCTCTTGGGCTATCTCAGCCTCTTCTGTCTTCTTAGAGCCACATATTCTCTAGGGACCCCAGCCCTCAAGTAGTCAGGGAAAGTGCAGAGTGAAGCCTCATGGGAAACAGCAAGTGCTTTAGACTGTCCTGTGAACTAGTGCAGGCTCTGGGGAGATGGAAGACAGCAAGTCACCTGGGGCAGGCTTGATGTGGGCTGGACAGGTAGCTTTTCATCCTGGCCACCTGCTTTCTTCACTGCACGTGTTAAACTTTGAGCCCAACCTGGATCTGCTCCCCAGTCCCATCTTGATCATCTGCCTATGGCCTCCAGTAGCCACTTAGGACAGAGTTGGGCCTACACTTCCTGAAAGAACCCTAATTGCTATCTGGTTATGTTCTTGGACAGAAAGTGCAGTGGACATAGGGTTAGCCAGGCCTCTCTGTCACATAATGAGTGTCTGTTCAGTGAAGAATAAGTGATTGAGTAAACAAATGAAACAGTAGCTGCAGGGGCCGGGGAAATGGTTCAGTAGAATAAGCACTTGCCTGGCAAGCTCAAGGGTCTGAGTTCAAATCCCTGGTTCTGCAAAAGAAAAAAAAAAAAAAGAAATAGTAGCTGCAATGCTTAGGTCCACCCTTGGCTACTCAATGACTTTGAGCAAGGGGTTCCCGTGCCTGGGCCTAGTGTAGCCTTGAACATAGCAGACACTCAGAACCTGTCAGGTGGGTAGACAGAGAGAAAAGGACTCAGTTTTTCATTCTAGGAAGACATCCTTCAGTCATAGATTTTGCTAGGGCAGGTATAGAACAAGATGTGAGCACACAGTAGGAATGTAGGGAGGTTTGGGTGTGTGTGACCCACCCGAGGCTCCCCACAGTTCCTCCAGGGTTGGGCCATCCATCATTCCTCCAGCTCACACCACCTCACTGTGGGCTCTGGTCTCTAGGCTCCCGTGCAGGGCCTTGCCTGGTTCTCTTTTTGGCCGCGCACATTTGGTGGTCCTTGGGCAGGATCCACTCCCAGGCATTTCTGTACCCCATAGCCATGGCCCAAGTCACCCTTCACCATTCTTACCCCCAGCTCTGTTATTTTGAGCCCATTCCACTGTGTTCCTCAGGGGCTGAGAGGCATGTTCTTGGAAAAACCCCCTCACATCCCTCACGGTTCTCAACCCCAGCCAGACACCAGGCTCCCTTGAGCCCTCAGCTCCTGCAGCTGACACTCGGGGTGACCTGTTGGGGCTCTCCCTTCTCCGTTTCACCCCTGTGGGGTCCCCATTGAAGGGGCCTTGATCTGGTTGACTGCTCAAAACTCTGCTTTCCTAGCTTTCAGTCATTTGAGCTAAAAGACAGGAACAAGGAATTAGGGTTCTAGTCTGGGTTGGGAGTAGAGATAGAAGTCACTCTGGGATAAAGGGCATCACTCCAGAGGTGCAGCAACTGCTTCCCAAGGCTCTGAGAAAGGCCATCATCCTCATGTTTGCAAGCTGGAGAATTTGCCTGGAAGCTGTCCCACCCCGCCTGTCACCACGGCAGCAGTGTGGCAGTCCCTGCCTCACCCCCCACAACCTCAGGCTATGTATTTTTCTCTGTTGACCTTTTTCCCCTTAGTGATGCCACTGCTGAACCTTTTAGCCTGATTTTACCTTAGTCACATCTGTGCTGGGTGTTGAGATCCCCTCCCTAGATAGAGCCTGGGGTCCTACCCACTTCTCCCTCTCATTCCTTTGGCAGAGGACCCAGAGAGAGGATGAGGGAGGATGCGACAGTCCACCAGGAATGTTTTTAATTCCAAAGACAGCAACATCTGCTCACGGGGGCCTTACCGCCCAGGCTCTGTTTATCCAGACAGGGGCCCTTGAATGTCCTCAGAGGCGGGTTCTGCCAGGTGTGGCTGGGTGGTAGGGCAGACACAGGCAGGGGGAGACGCGGTCACTTGCTGGGTGGCCAGGGTTGCCTGAGCCTGTCTTACCCAGCAAAAGTAAAGAAGGGTCCATGGTGGGCTTCAGGGATTAAAACAATGACTGCTTTTGAGGAACTTCCTGGGGACATTTGTCTTATACAACTCCTCCTCCACCGAGTCCCTAGGCCATCCATTCTAGGAAGAAATGAGTCAGGCTGGGGAACAGAAGGCAAATCTGTGCCATCCCCAGAGGAAGGCTGTGGTCCATGGGGAGGAAGGGAAAGATGAGCTTTTCCAGCAAAGAGCCTCCCAACTCAGCTACCCATCTGCTAAGGCACTTTTGTCGCCATGGAGACCAGTTGGCCATCTTTCACCCAATCAGAGTTTGCTTTCCCCAGACAAGTGTTGAGCCTGGGGTTCCTAAGACAGACAAGTGTAGGAACAGGATTTATCCTGCCCCCTGCTTCTCCCACACACCCAGTGGTGGAGTGGCACATCATTCCTCCAGGCTGCACCCTGCAGCTTGTGACTGAGCTAGCAGGAAGAGAACCTTAGAGAGCCCACAAGGGGCCAGCCCTGAAGTTAGCCAGCCAGTAGAGAGCTGACTACCTATCTGCAGTGAATGAATGCAGGGAGCACTTACAATGGCAACTTCCCAGCCAGTTATACAACCAGCGACCGCACATTTACAGAGGAGGCAGAGTAAAGCTGGGGCCCAGCAGGGGGATGGCCTTTCCAGCTCATCTTCATAAAGCTGTCCCTGATACCTTGTGGCTAGAAATGTTCTCTCCTTTCTCTCAATTTTTATGCCACTTTCTCTGTGCTGTCCTGATAACATAACCCTGGATTTCTTTAAGGCAGAGACAAAGACTTGTTGGTCTGGATGTGACGCATAGTAGGTGTACAACTGATATGTGCTCAATGCATGAAAGCATTTCTACCTCCTGCTGGGAGTTAAGCCACATCTCCTCCCCTCCCTCTGGCTGGCAGCTTTGTCTTGCGCCATGGCTCTTGATTCATCTCTGTGATTCCTCAGCCCCTACCCCAGGGTTGGGCACACAGCCAGACCCTCCCTCACTGCCTTCTGAATGAAACGAATGGGATGGGATGGAGATATGAAGAGTGAAGGAATGAGCAGAGCCATCCAGGAAATGGGTTTTGGTGGCAGCCATGATGAAGAGCTGCCTTGTCTTTCATGGGGCTGGAAGAAGTCTCTTTGGAAGTGATACCCAGGTGCCCTGGAAGAGAAGCAGGTGGGAGATGAGTTGGGAAGAGTGACTCAGGCCTCAGCTGAGCAGAGAACACAGGTGTATGCCAGCCTGTGGCAATCTCTTCACCTCCCCCTCAGACTTCTGTGGCCCAGCCCTCCTTTAGATGTAGTGTTCTTGGGCACCCTTGGCTCAGGTATGAGGAGCCTTGGTAGCTCAGCCCCATCTGTGCTGTGCACTTGTGGAGCCCCGGAAGAGGTGGAGCCAACTCAGCAGCCCTCCATGGACACCTAGAGCCCAGGCCTAGGTTCTAGCCATGCAGGCTCCAAGTACAACTCCCATGGCCCCATCTCTACCAGGAAGGTTGGACCTCATCCTGCCATACCAGAGGGTCATCCCTTCAGGGCACAGAGGCTCAAGAGTTGGCCTGAACTCTCTAGTCCAACCCATCCTGGCTGGGCTTGGGCAAGTTGCTCAACTTCTTGTCCTTGGTTTCTTCAAATGTAAAATAGGAATGCTCATACAGTACTTACTTCAGAAAGTCAGAGGTGGTTGAATTGGCCACTTAGAGGGTCAACATGGTGTTGACCAGTCAAAAAATGGCACCTCTCACTAGGACCACTTAATTCTTGGCTTATTCTCCTATGAGTCTGCCCCCTTCTCAAAAAGCTCCAAAGTTTTTCATCTAAAACTCCAAGACTCGTCACTGGTAAAATCACCACAGATGTTCGAATGCCAAGGACTGGTCTCTGCCCTCTGACCAATCTGCCCTACAGTCAACTAAGAAATGTCCTGACCCAGATCCTTTTCCTGAATCCAAAGAACCCTCCGCACTTCAGTAAGACACAGTGATTGGGTACACCAAGGGCTTGAGAGGGGACCCAGCACTTGAGAGCTTTCCCTCCCTGAATCCCAGTTCTCACAGCTGCAAAAGGAGAACAGAACATTGTGACTACTTGAATACAATTGGTGATTTGGGGGGGGGTTGGTTTTGTTTTGTTTTTCATTTTCTGCCATCCTGGGGATTAAATTCAAGACCTTGGCAGTGAGCTACCTCTCTAGTCCTTTTGTATTTTGAGATGGGGTCTTAACTAAGTTGCTCAGGCAGGGCTGAAACTTGTGATCCTCCTCCTTCAGCCTCCCAGAGTGCTGGAATTATAGGAATGTGCTGTCTGGCCTGGCTACAGTTGCTGTTTGAAAGCCCTATGCATGGCTCATGGTTGGCACCATGCAGATACTGGTCTTCTTCTTACACATGTTCAGCTCTGCAGCAGTGAGATGCCCTTTATACCTGCCTTGTGTCTACCTCACCCACCTGGGGTTCAGATTTTTCTCTTGTCTCTGAGTACTATAACTTGTATGGTTACCTTGAGACATGATTCACTTCCAACTCTTCAGTTAGATGTTAGAACATCTTGTTAGTAACAAAGACTTATTCTGTTCCCCCTATGGTTCCCCCTATGGTGCACAGGGACAGGGCTGATTCCCTCTGCTATTGGAAGTCTTCTGCCTCTTGCAGCAAAAGCCCTTTTTGGTGAGATGCACTGAGCCCCACCTAAGAGCTGCCATATGAGCACCGCTGGCCTACACTTAGGACCAGAGTTGCCTTGGGTTTTTCCCGTGCTGCAGAGGATCCACAATGGCCTGATTCCCACTGCAGCTACTAAAACCAGCAAGCTATCACACTAGAGACAGTCTACCCATTCTACTTTTGGTTTTCATTATTGAAATAGGATCTCTCTAAGTTGCCCAGGTTGGCCTCAAAACTTGCAGTCAACCTCTTCCAGGTAGCTGGGGTTATAGGTGGAGGTTACAGTGCCTGGTTTCTTTTCTTTTCTTTTCTTTTCTTTCTTTCTTTCTTTCTTTCTTTCTTTCTTTCTTTC
>NDGN011543743.1:3929-17495 GCA_002564285.1 Tympanoctomys barrerae
TTCTTTCTTTCTTTCTTTCTTTCTTTCTTTCTTTCTTTCTTTCTTTCTTTCTATCTCTAAAAGAGATACTGTTTTGCTTCTGGAATTGTTGTGCAGAAAACAGGTGAAAGACTGCTCAGATCCATTACTATAGACTGAAGACAAACATCAGACTAAAAGGGGCAAGATCTAAGGATCCAGTCTCACTAGCAAGGTCCCTCTCCAGTTCTAGGCATTGCCAATGTACGTATCAATGTATAGCAGCAAATAAATTTCACTTTGTTGTTTAGGCTAACTTGAGTTTGTTTTCTCATTTGCAACCAAAAGAATCCTGGCCAATTTAGCATCTAACACTGTACACTGTCCATTCTGAGCCTCTCTGAATCTTTATGTCCCTGCCCCTAGTGTTTCCCAGTTGAGTGTGTGTCTTCCTTCACCTCTCTTACAGTTTGTGCCTTGTCCACATGGCTAAGTATTCTCTGAACAGTAGTTACTTCCAGGATGACTGTCATACCTCTAGACTGTCTTTATCTTTAAAAATTATATACAACATACCTGACAAAAATTGCCATCTTATCACTTCTTAAATGACTCAGTGGTATTAAATACATTCATATTGTTGTGAGATCATCCCATCGTTCATCTCCAGAACTTTTTCATCTTGTGAAACTCAGACTGTATATCCATTTAGCCATAACGCCATTCCTTTCCCATTCCTGCCTCTCCCCCCAAGAACCATTATTCTACTTTCTGTTTCTAGGAACTAGATTTCTCCAAGAGTCTCAAATAAGTGTAATCATACAGTATTTGTCCTCTACAGCTGGTTTATCTCACTGAACATAATGTCCAGGTTTGTCTGTGCTATAGTGCGTGTTAGAATTTCTTTCCCTTTCAGGGCTCATTAATGTTCCATTGTACGTATCTCATGACACAGTTGTTGCTTATGTACTTGTCTGCTGATGGTCTCTTGAGATGATTCCATGTTTTGGCTTTTATGCGTAATGTTGCTATGAATGTGGGTGTACAAATATCTCTTTAGATCTTGCTTTCTACCTTTTTGAGTATATGCCCAGAAGTAGAAATCCTAGATTATATGGAAATTCTTTTTTTAATTTTTTGAGGTGCTGTCATATATTCTTTTTAGCAGCATCTATCTCATTTATATTCTTTCCAACGGTGCTTCTGCTTTTTTTTTTTAATAATAGGTATGGCTATGAGATGATCCAAATGTATTTTTCATAAAGATAATTCTATCAATTTCACTACATAAAAACAAGACAAAAAGCAGTGGTCTGTATCAACTACCTTTTCTCAGCTCACGGTTCTCTGGGTTAGCCAAAAGGGCTGAGTTAAGCTGGGTGGCTCTTGTGGTCTTGGCCAGATGTTTTTATGTTCAGGGCCAACTGTTGGTTGGCTTGTCTAGGATTTCTTCAGCCAGGATGACTAAGGGTGCTTCATTCCACTTCTCTCCCAGAATCCCTTTGTTGTTCAGCAGAAGGCTGGGCAGGGTTCCACCAGAATCACTGATGCATGCTGTAGTATGGCACATTACTTCCTCTGAGTTCTATTGGTCAAAGCAAATAACCAACACAGCCCAAATTTTAAAGGATGGAGAAGACTTACTTCAACTCTTGATGGGAGGTCGGAAAAGTCAAATTACAAAATCATGTGGATGTGGATGTGGATGTGGATATAGGCAAGTGAATAATTACCACTTTTTTCCCCCCAAAATCTAGCATAGCATCATTTGAACAAGTTTTCATATAAAACAGCAATAATTTGCATTTAAGTTTTGTTCTAATGGGCTGACTCAATTCGAGTTTCAAAAGCTCTTGCTCACACCTGCAAGACTCAACTATTCTGGGAATTGTGGAATCAAGGCCAGTAGCCTGAAGATTTCAAATCAGAAAACTTCCTCCTAAAATCAGTGGCTACTTTCAAAGAAATTGTTCTTTCATATATGAACCTTGGAGGCCAGGGCTTTAATTCCCCATTCACTTGACATAAGCAGTTGAGTCAAAGGTGGCTCTGTCCAGGTAGCTGTGTACTGATCAGAAGAGACATTATGCAGTTGGCTTTTCTTCCACTTTTAGAAGAAACCAGTTGGACCCTCCCTCAAAGCCACAGTGACTAAGGGAGTCTCCACAGAGCTCCACAATCTGCTTTAAAGTCAAAGGCAACAGGAAAAGAAAGGCATCTAAAGCTTAGAGATTTAACAGTAAGCAGGCAAATACAGATCCACAGGGCCAGAGATAAAACCTGGGGAGCATGGGGACCCATGCATTCTACCAAGTTGGGGAATATTCAGTCCTTGGAAGCTAAGCTGGAAGCTGTGGAGAAAGTTTGCAACTTTATTATTTTAGTTACAGTCACAAAAATGCTCCATAAGAAGCACCCAGGGGCAGTGGCGAACAACCAGGAGCATTGCTTCTCTTCCCTCTTGGCTCGGGAATGGCTGGGGCTTAGATATTATGGCCTGCTCAAGCTAAACTCTAGTGGGTGGGTTGGGTCCAGGTCAGCTCTATTGAAGCTGTGAGGCCTAAAGTATTTACTGTTGGCTCTTTGCTCAAGAACTTTGCCAGTCTTTTCCAGTGAAAAAGACAGACAGATGAACAGACCATGACAATGTAGCATGATGATACTATGACAGAAAAAAGCACATGGCTTTGGGAACTGGGTGGGATCAAGGAAGTCTTCGGCATGTCTAACCTATGATTTAAGGACAAGAGTAGTAATTTAGACTAAGTTGTGTGTGTGGGGAGATACTTGACAGAAGTGTACACATGCAGAGGCTAGAAATGAAGAGAACATGGGGCTTTGGGCTTGTCGTACCTGGCAGTTCAGGTGAGGTGGGAGCTGAGAGAAGCACTGTGGGCCATGTCTGCTGAGTGCTGGGCATCTTCTGATCACAGTACCGGAAGTTGGTACTTATCTGGAAGTCGTGCTCCATGTTATGCCAAAGATATTCATGCCTGTTCCTCATTCTTTCTAGGTCTGGACTTTATCATTTTCACTTTACAGATGTACAAATGGGGCAGTAGAAGAACTGGCATTTTTATTTTTTTAATTTTTAATTTAATTTAATTTTTTTTTTTTAATTTTTATTTTAGGGAAGGGTCTACAGGGCGTTCAAGGTCTCACTACTAGATCGGACTTGTAGTGATCCTCATGTTTACAGCCTCCAAAGTGCTGGGATTACAGGCTGCACTACCATGCCCAGTCTCAATTGCCATCTCAGTGTGTCCCTGGGGAAGGGCTGGCATGGCAGGCCGGGAAATTGAACCCCTGGCCCTTGAGCCTGCTTGCAGGTGCTTTAATCCACTGAGCTATTTGGCTGGGCTTTGAACTGATATTTTTAGAGGCAAGGGCTTTTCAGGAAGATAATTCCAGCCACACCCTAGGAATGGCAGGAGTGGGTTTTGGTTAGGAGGCTAAGGTCCCCTGACCTGGCCTCATTAACTTGGGTCCCTCATTTATGTGCTGTGGACTCATGTCAGCTGTAGGCTAGGCCATGTTTGCCTTTCTGCGGGGGCCACAAATGTGTGTGATAGGGCTCCACATGGGACCAGCCAGTGCCCTTCTCAGCCTTTCCTCCCCGGAGCCTGCCAGCCTTTTCACAACTCTGCATTTGACCCAGGATTCAGTACAATTCACCAAATGTTCAAAGAGAAGCCATGAAGTGTGAAGGAGTAGAAATGAACAGACATGGTCTCAGCATTACTGACTTCAGCCCCCTCTGAAGATGCGGTCCTTCTCTGATCTTACTCAGAGCTGAATAAACTGTGTTGTACATGGAGCTGTCTTCCCCAGCTGAGACATGAAGCAGACTTGTATCAGGCCAGGATCAGTGAGCCTGATTTGAGCAATGGGTACAGCACCAGGTCTCTGGAATGCCCTGAGAAGGTAGTGCACTCTGGAACTCTGGCCAGATTCTGAGGGGGAAAAGCTGGCTGGAGACAGTTAAAGTATTAGGGTCTCAGTGGGGTACAGAACAAAAAGGAAACGAAGGCGGAGGAACAATAAGCTTGACTATGGCTTAGGCTGAAACTTCTGCAGTTTCACCAGGCTTCAGGAAGACACCAGCTCTAGGAAGGTTAGGAGGTGATTCTTTTGATCCGCACTCTACGGAACAGTGCTAGTTCAAGGATGTGGTAAAGTGGGGTCCCCTGGGTTGGGCGTCCGTTTGGGAGTGCTCTAGCAGAGTGCAACGCTCCCCAGCCACAGAGCCCCCCCTCCTCCCAGGGGCTGGCGGTTGGTGGGTCACATTATTCCCAGAGGGGACACCCCCTCTCTTTGAGCACTCACCTTTCCAAGGAGATTTCCCGAGTCTACTAAGTAGGTGACATACATAGGCAAAGAGCAGAGTGTCTTTCTCAGTCACTGTATAAATACCACACACACATACACACAGAGAGAGAAGAGAGAGAGAGAGAGAGAGAGAGAGAGAGAGAGAGAGAGAGAGAGAGGTCAGACCTACTTCATCAGAACCGGTTTGTGAACTTCATTTCTTTAGGATGAAGAGAAAAGAAAATTGTTATTAACATATCAATGGCACCTTCCCACTGAGAACAAGATTACCCTCAGCACACACAGGCGCCCAGGGAGGCACAGTGCTGTATTTTAAATGTGCTTTTCTCTGTCTCCCTTTTCCCCACCCCCACTCCTTTTAAATTTTATTTTATTTTTTTTTTTATTCCTCTAAGCGTGTTTCTCTTGAAATTTCCACCTTGTGGTTGTGTACTGCTGACTTCACATTTGCTGTGGTGTGAACTCCACATCTGTGAGTGGATGACAGGAAAGATTAATAGCCCTGCTCCCTTCTCCTTGACTGTGGGCCCAGCTAATGAATAAATAAATAAATAAATAAACACAGCTCCAATCCCCTAAATAGAGACCCAGAGCCGGGGAGAAAACAGCATTTTGCTGAATCCATTCTTTAAGGAAAAACCCAACCTCTAATGATCTCTGATTTACATAGTCGGCAGTTTTCCACTAAACATTTTACAAAGACACAAAAGTTTGGAGTGGAGGGATTGCCCCATGCTCTTGCCAGAACATGGCGGGGGCCCAAGAACCCCACAAGCCTGGAGGGCCTGGTGGGGCTGGCTCAGAACATGGGCTGGTGAAGCAGATGAGCCCATTTTGCACCTAAGACTCACTCATGTTGGTCAGGGACCCTGGAGCCCACAGATGGTGAATGCGATGCCTGAGAGGTTCTGACAGGGGGCTCCACACTCACCAGTGAGGAGAACGGGCGTGGGTCACCTGTCAGCTCCAAAAGCCTGACTGTAAGGAGAGGGACATGATTCCTTCCTTCCCACCCTCTTCTTCCTCCAGTTCCTTTGAAAGACCAACTTCCTTGTGGACGGGCAGAGTATCTGAAACTTGAACATGGGTGCAAATGACTGGGGACATGCAGATTCTCATGGAGGAGGTATGGGGACGGGCAGAGGTCTGCCAGCTCCAACGGCTCTCAGGTCACTTGGCTGCTGGTCCAGGGGCCTTCTGTAGCAGACAGGGTGCTGGAGGTGCATAACTCAGGTTCTGCCCCTCCTCTGTGGCCCTTGTTTGAGGCTCCGAGACACAGTCATTCCTTCCCTATCAGCTGCAGAGCTGAGCTCTTACCTGGCTCTTCCACCTCAGTTAATGATATGTGTCTGGTTTCCAAAGGCACTTCCGCTAAATCAAGTCAACACAACCCCTCTGGACCAGGCTTGGAGAACTGGTGCCTTTATTGGAGGATTTGTAAAAGCGCTCTGGCCTCTTACCTGGTCCCTGTGTCTTTTACAACACTTCTCATTGTTGGATGGGAAGATGCTGTGGGTGGGTGACCTGGTTGAGGGATGGCATGTTTTGAGGGAGTGAAGATGTCTGCAGGCCTTGATGGGCTGGCCAGAGGATGAGGCTCAAGTGCTCCAGCTGCTAGAGGGGCCGTGAACTGGGCTTCTCTGTGCAGCTAGGAGTTTGAGGGTCCAGAATGCACATGTGCCAGCTGTTGATCCGAACCTGCCCACCCTGGTGTGCCATACTCACTTTCCTCTCTTTGATGATGGAGCAGAGAGGAAATCAGCCCAGTAGAGGCCAGGACCACATGCCCCACAATACCGGAAAGCGCTCTGCACTGATGGTCCCTCCAGCACAGGCAGAGCAGGCCCAGGATTGCAGGTGTGCACCGCCATGCCCTGTGCTCCCCTCAAAGCCCAGGTGATGCCGGGAGCAGATGACACAGAGGCTGGGCTGGCCTAAGCCCTGACTTTCTGCTCTTTCTCACTATTTAGTCAGGACATCAAACTCATTGTTGTACTTAATTCTCAGCCATGAGTTAGCCCATGAGAATGCCAAGGTGAGTCTCCAAGTGCAGGGCACCTTTTTACCCCCATGTTCTCCTCAGATGGCTCCCGCCCACCCTACTCCCTGGAGTCCACCCCAGACCGTCACTAATCTGTCAGAGTTTCAGTTTCCCTACCTGTAAAATAGGGGCCACCATACCTTTCTTTTGGTGCTGAAAATCACAGAAGAGACAGAAGCACCCAGAGTCCCAGCCTTAGCCCACACCCAACCCCAGCATGAGCATGCCTAGGGCCCTTGTGTATCCTCCCCTTCTCTGGGAACCCTGCTGTGTCTCATCTAATCAGCTAACTGGTGTGTTTCATGAGACAATTCCATACAATGCTGGGAAAAAAAGGCTTAAAATAAAAAGGATGAAGAAATTCATCATATTCCTTGTTTAAGGATTAAATCAGCTTAAACTTGCTTGATTCTGCTTTATCCAAACTTATTTGACCATGATATATTTTTGGCCCAACACTTATGAACAGCTGGGGTGGCAGAAGACAGGAGCAGCTGACACTTCTCCCAGACCCAGAGGTGTGGCTTGTGGCACCCAGGGCAAGCTGGCAAGCTGGGGAGGCTGGGTTTTGTGGGTTGGGACATCCCTCCCTTATATTTCTAGATTGCAGGCTTCTCCTTGCTATCCTGCCTCCTGAGCCTCTTGCCTCTGTGACTCCCTGAGGCTTTAGCTTCCAATACTAAGGCATCTGCCCTTAAGCAAAGGAACTTAACTTAAGGGCCACCTAGATAAGCTCAGCCAGGGCTCCTGGCTTTGCACAGAGTCCGGGTTGTGGTAGTTTTAGGGTCTGCCCAGACCACAAACACTGAGACTGAGAGTGTTTCCTGCCTCCCCAAGTTCCCTTGGCATTCATCGCCTGAGGAGATGGTAACCTCCACTATAAACATGTGAGACTTTTCAGGGGAAACACTTCCTGGGGAAGCCTGAACATTCAGCTGATGCCCGATGGAGTATAATAGTTTCCTGTGTGGCTGCTGTAACAACATACCACTCACCAGATGTCTGAAAACAATTCATTCTCTCATTGTTCTGAAAGACAGAAGTTAAAAATCAGTAACACTGGGAAGAAATCAGGGGCTACACTTTATCTGGAGGCTCCAACTAGAATCTGTTCCTTGTGCTTTCCAGATCATGGCCTTCCAGAACATTCCTTGGCTTGTGGCTGCATCACTCTAATCTTTGTCTCTGTGGTCTTGTTGTCATCTCCCTTCTGCTTGTGTTAAATCTTCTGTTTCCCTATCACAAAGATACTTGTGACTGTGTTTTAGGGACAACCTGGATAAGCCTGGGTAATTTCTATATTACAAAATCCTTAACTTAATCATATGTACAAAACCTGTTTTTGCCACTTAAAATCACATTCACAATTTCCAGGGAGGGAGGCTTGGGATGCAGGACATTATCCAGTCAAATCTGAAAGCATTGGAGGATAAATAGTCTAGTTTTCATCCCTTGGGTAAATTAAAGCTCAGTTCAGACTACACAATCTCCCAAAATTTTCAAGAGAGACTGAATGTTGCTTATCTATAGCACCAAACTGCTCAGCAGCCTGCTTTGCGCTGGCCTCTTCCACCTCCTGCTTTACTTCTCTACCACTCTAACCACTGATTCCTGCAATTGCCTCCCAAGTACTCCTTGGCTTTGAATCTTTCTGTTTGCTTTTAGGGCATCTAACCTGAGAAACCCATCTAGCATTACCCATCTATGGCAAAGGCAATGATTTTAATTTCCCTTCCAATTTCAAAACTCTAGGTGCGTGTGACCTATAGACATGGGGGTGTGTGCGTGGGAAGGATAAAGGAGACCAAGTCAATGATCACCTTTAGGGGCTACAGCTCCCCCAAACAACAGCGATGTGCATTTCCCCCCAAAGCAGGTTTAGTTCAGTGCGGCATATCCTCCCATGGTATCTATCTTGATGTTGCATAGGGAAGAATACCACATTCCCTCATAGTCACCATTGTCTCTTTGATCTAGAGACTTGACCTAGTGCAAAAGAGGTCCCAGCTACGCCAAGCCCTGTGAGTGCTGTTGAATCCGGTAGTTCTGAAGAAGAGAATGTCATATGGTGGAAGGGCACAGAACACAACAAAGCCACATGAACTGGAAGAGCAGCTCTACCTCCATGGGTGGCAGAGAAGAGTGGACGCTGTTTTCCCTCCAGTGGTGAAGTTACGTTTTTTGGGAGGGCCTTTCTGGATTGAATTTAAATGTTGATGTCCCCCTCCAAACTCACGTTGGAGCTCTGATTCCCAATATGATGGTGTTTGGAGATGAGGCATTTAGGAGATAATTAGAGATTAGAGGAGATTAGGAGGGTGGCTCTTGGTGATGGCACTGAGGACGGGGCATAGGAAGCCACAGTAAGAAGGAGGCTATCTGGGGCTAGAAGGAGGATCCTCTTCATATGCCATATTAGCTGGAGGCTTGACCTCGGACCTCTAGCCTCCAGAACTGTGAGAAATAAATTTATTTCATGTAAGCCTACCTCTCTATGGTATTTTGTTATGGCAGCCAGAGCTGACTAATGCAGGGACAGAGATGCAATGTTTCAACTTTCAATGAAGAAAAGTGCTATTTTATTTAAGCAGTTATTATTTATTTAAATTACATGAAGCACAGATGGGGCAAATAATAGGTAGAAGTGTGAAAATGAACACCACTCATTAATCCAGAAAAGTCAGCTCTTGACATTTCAGTGTGTCTGTTGAGTGTTTTGTCTATGTGTAGCTGAACATTTGTTTCTTTGAAAGGAATTATATGTACAAATGAATGTGTCAGACTTCTCTTTTATGAATTAACATTAAATGGAGGTCTCTCCATATCATTCAATACCCTTCTATGACATCATCTTCTACGCCTATAAAGTATAGCTGTACATTTGCATTATTTCTAATTTTTCTCCTATAAAGCTTTGAGGGTACATGTAGGATAACTTACCTGAGCAAAATTCCCAGTTGTGGAATTAGTAAGCTCAAAAAGCATCCAGCAGTTTTGATAAGCATAACTAAGCTGTTTTTTTGAAATACGTGAATTTCTATTTTAGTAGAAGCATATGAAAGGTACTCTTTTCCTACATCTTCTCTATCACTGGGATTTACTTCCTTTTGATATTAGGCAGTGCAGTGAACAAAAAAGAGATTTGTTATTGCTTGCTTAACATACTTTTATTGTGAATTATAACTTCAGAAAAGTTGCAAGTACTGAAGTGAAGGCTCATGTGCCCAGAACCCTACCAGCTTCATCAACACTTGCCACTTTCCAAGGTTTGCTTTAGGGTTTTAAAACATGTTGACAATGAAATATTGTGGGCACATTTGAAGTTTCAGGCCTTTCCTGTAGTTTCTTCCCATAGTAAGCACCAGCTTGACTTGGGGCCTGTCACACCTGTGTGGTTTTTATTCCATCACAGGATGGGTAGGCCTGCAGGCACATTGCTACAATGACTACGTCAGAGTTCATTTGCATTATGTATTTGGTACAGGATCTCACCGCACAGCTCCAAGTTGTAGTGATTTTCCCGTTTCAGCCTCTCCAGCACTGGGCTTACAGGCATGTGCCACCACACCTGGTTGGTGGCCGGCTCAGCACACCCAGGGGCGGGGCCAGTGCAGCATGTGGTGCCAGGGATCAAACCCTGGCCCCTGCGCCTTCCTGCGCAGGCGCTTAGTCTGCTGAGCTATCTCGCCAGCCCAAGAGCACATTTTCACTTCCTGTTACCCAGTTGTGTGTCCTGTTGTGTGCCTTGAATGTTCAGCTCTTGTGTCTGTTTCTGCTGCTGTCATTTGTGTATAGGCCATTGCTGCTACCATGGGCCTGGCTTCACTGCTCTTCCCTGCCTCTGCTGTCTTTGGTCCTCCAGTCTCTGTTCTCTTCTGGACTTCTTAGAGATCTGGCCCAGAAAGTTCATTTCCAAAAGCCCTTTAGGGTCTCTCAAGTTCTAACTCTTCAGCAAGGGTTACGTTGAAATTTTCTGGCCCGGCTGTCTATACCAACTCTCTACCTGCCTATGTCTTTCCCTAACCTATTGGGTCTTCACATCAGATGTGAATTCTGTCTGTAACTTTGTGCTTTTGATTATATCACCTCCAGTTCCTGGAATGAAAAATTTCCTGGAATTTATGGACTGAAAAACTCCCAACCATCTGCTGGGACCGCCTCCCCCCACCCCCCGCCACATAGTTATTTGCAATTCCTTGTTCCACCCATGACCCCTTCTAGATAGAGTAGGACTTCACTTGGCATAGGATCCCCAGATGTGAACTACTCCCTCTTTGAATTTAGCGATGGTTGCACAGAGCTCCTGTTTCATGCCTGAAGTCCCGCCCCCACCTCTTCTGCCTTGTCTTACATTTTCAGCAGCAACTCTGCCACAGTATGCTGTCTTAAGGATTTCAATCTTGGATCCACACTTGGAGACCAATGGGGAACCTAGCCCCATCCTGAGGGTTCTGGGCAACCCCACTCCTTCCAAGTATTGGTGTCTGTGGAGGGTAGGAGGACCTGAGGGGCAAACACCATAGGAAAATAGCCCTTTTTTTCCCTGCAGGGGATTGAACTCAGGATGTTCATGTTAAACTCCATTCCTTTTACAATTTTATTTTGAGACAGGGCCTCACTAAGTAGCTAAATTGCCCATGGTGGGTTTGAACTTAACTCAGGCCCTTGTGCTTGCCAGGGAAGCACTTATTCCACCGAGCCATCTCCCCRGCCCCATCTGTTGACTTCTTACTACGTCTTACAGAGACATTTCTACTATAATGGTTGGCCCTGTGCTCAGGGGTGCTGTGGTACCAGCTGCTAAAAGATGCTCACCAGTTATTCTGTTTGTCTATTACCACCAGGGCCCTGGGAACCCCTGGAGGACACAGCAGATGAAAAGATCCAGCCTCACTGATGTGAGGATAGTTGTAAGGATGAAAAGTGGTTGTTTTCCTCTCCCTTCTCCTGCTCCTAAGATGCTGTTATTATTTCCTTCTTTTCTCCATATAAACTGAGATCCCATGGGTCACTAAACAGGCCTGGGTACTTAGGAACCTGGATACCTGCTTGGCTCTGTGGGCCATTTTCCTATCCATATCTGGCCCTCAAGGAGGAGGTCAGAGAGCCACGGTGTGTTTGGGAGCAGCTGGCTGGCCATGGGCCCCCAGGCTGTGTAGTGTGGGAAAGCCTGTGCCACCCAAGGCCTTTGTTGCCTTGATCTGGGTCAATCTGTGCAGGACTCTTCTCCTCTGACATTTCTGAGCTCCCTCTCAGTGACACAGTTTTGATCATTTTTCTGCTCCAGCATCTAGATCAGGCATCTCTTTGAGTTAGGTGGCATTTCTATGCTCATTTTAGAGATGAAGAAATTAAGCTTAGTAGTGTTGGGGCAGAGCTGGGACTTCAGGCCAACCCTGAATCTTCTACATAAAAGACAGGACAGGGTGCATGGCCATGGCTGTACCCTTGGCTTTTAAGAAAGGGAAAGTGGTCTTCTCTGATCATTCAACCAAATATGAGTAGAGAACAGTCCAGGTGTTCTAGTGGCCATCACAGTAGGTGAGTGAGGCAGAACTAATACCTGAACCCAGTTCTCTCACACCTGTCCTGATCTCTTTCCAGCATACCCTATTTTCTCTTTAACCATGCCAGTGAAGGGAGGGAAGGCTGAGTAACTGGCCTTGGGTCCTGTGCTTTCACTATAAGAGGGAAGCTTGGAGGGAGATATTTTGCATCCTGCCTGGTCTGCAACTCCTTCCACCACTGCTGGAGCTGCCTCTGCAGAGACTGTCCAGCTCTTTGCCTGGTTTTCTTTTTCTACTTCTGACTCTTCTGTGAGGGGATAGAAGACACAACAAGACCCTCCTACATGCCACGACATACAGTGGTATGTACTGTGGACTAGGCAATCCCGGTTGCATGGAAGTATTGTGTTTGTCTAACTTTTGGAGCTGCAGAGAATATTGGTGGTAGGTACGGGGCACGGGGCTGGTTGGGTCTCTCTAATCATTATCTACTTGCTCTCTGTCCCCTCCCAATAATATGTTATCAAGTGGTAGGTCAGGCTGATTATGTCTTGTGAATCCTAGGGAATAGGTTTTGGTTCTTTACCTACCTTAACACACACGTGTGTCCACTTCTAGGCGCTGCATAGCTGTAGGCTTCGGGGCAGACCCATTCCTGAGTTCTAGGCCTTTCAATATGGTCTGGAGCTTGGAGAGTGGGCAATAGGGAGGTTGAGCTGTCATTATGAATTGCAAAGTTTCTATCCATAATGCATAAAGGGGCCTCCGTGAGTGGCCACAGCCTCCAGTCGTCCTGCGGCTCAGGGAAATTAGACAGCTTCAGAGCCCCTTATGAAAATGCAATGTATTACCGGTGCTTTTTGACTAGTGAATTATGCATTTGAGAGTGACAAATTCCAAGATGCTGCCTTTATTAGGAGCTCCGTGCCGGGTGGGTGGACAGAGCTGTCTGCCAAGCTTGTGACAGAATGTTTAATAACTTTCTGACTGTGCTTCTCGGAGGTGGTGTTTATAATATGTATTTCCCCCCCCCTTTTCATTTTATCAAAACATTGATGCTGGAGATTATCGCTGTATTTATGCATTTGGAACCTCTTCCTGGGTCAAAGGGCAGCATCATTTGAAATGACAAAGGTAACGCCAGAGAGTTTTTTTCCTTTTTAACCAATCTGTTTCCTGTACCTGCGACCTTAACATTCTCAGGATTCTTCTTAAAGATTCATCCATTCGGACAAGTCTGATCCTTGCTGAACTTCAGGTCTCAAGGCAGGAGACAGTCTGTACCATCTCCTGCCATTCTGTTGGCAAGTAGGGACCTGCAATGCCCCCGGGATGCAGGAGTCCTCTTCCCTGAGGGTGGTGGCAGCAGATGCTCACAGCAGCTGTTCACAGAGGACCCGAGTGCTCCACTCCCTGTCTTGGTGGAAAGCAAGCTTTTGGTCCAGTGCCAGCTGTGGTGCCAGCTGGGGACAGGTGCTCAGCCTGTCCTGACTGCACTGGGCTTGTTTTGAGGCTTACTTCTGATGAAAAGGTCTAAAAACTCTGCTCCTGTAGAAGGTGCCACATCTGAATGCCCAAGGCCTGGGCTTTCCTGCCTTTCCCAAGGTACTCTTTGTCCAGTGAGCAGGGGTCACTTCTAGTGAGCAGACTTGACCCTATCACTCCCCCATTGTAAGATCTTCCGTGGCTCCCTCCTGCTTATGGCCAAAATTTAAATTCCTGAGGCTGATC
>NDGN011543744.1:0-12231 GCA_002564285.1 Tympanoctomys barrerae
GGGTCCGGCCCATGCTGCGCCTTGGCTGGGAGTGGTCCCTCCGGCGCAGGCTAGCAGGAAGCTATCCGCACACTCACCGGAGCTGGAGTGGGACTGGGTCTCTGATTTCTTGATAATAGCCATTTTTTCCAGCCTGAGATGGAATGCCAATGTGCTATAATTTGTATCTCTCAAATAACTAAGGATGTTGAACATTTTAAAATATATTTATTTGTTATTTGTATTTCTTCATCTGCGAAGCATGTCTTCATTGCAAAGGTACAATTTTTGTTTGGGGTTTTGAATTTCTCATGTCTGGATTTTTAAATTTCTTTATATGTTCTAAATATAATCCCTTTGTCTGTAGTACAATTGACCAAATTTTTTCCTGCCCTGTGTGGATTGTCTCTTCACTCTTTTTCTGATTTCTTTTTATGTGCAAAAGCTTTTATATGTGATAAGATAAAAGTTGTTGATTCTTTCAAATATTTCCCCTGAAGTCTGCGTTTCGTTCAAGCACTTTCTGCCCACACCTATGCCTTCAAGATTTCTATCTACTTTTTCTTTCTGTAGATCTAGTGATTTCAATTTAATATTTAGATCTTTGATCCATTTTGACTTTACTGCAGTCTGATAGCTATGAGTCTAATTTTAGCCCTCAGCATATACAGATCCAGTTTTTCCAACAGTGTTACTAAAGAGGTTATCTTTCCTCCAGTGAAAATATTTGGGTACTTTTTCAAAGAGAAGGTGCCTGAGTGTGTTTGCAGTTGGGATTGCATCTTCAAATCTGTTCCACTAATCTTTAGGAATGTTTTCTTTTGGTCAGGTACCATGCTGATATTATCATGGGTTTTTGTAGTACATATTTTACAGTACAATTTCAAGTCAAGGATGGTAATGCCTAATAACTTTCCATTGTTGACCAGGATCGCCTTTGCTACTTCAGATCCCTTCTGTAACTAAAATCATTTTATAGAATTTTTTTCTAGTTCTATGAGGTACACTAATAATATTTTGATTGTGGTGCATTAAACCTGTGTAACAATTTTAAGTGTAGGGCCATTTTCTCAGTTTTCATTCTTCCGAATGCTTTGTTTTACTTAATGTCTAAAGGATCCTTTATTAACTAGAACAGGACCACGGCACATAGATGTATAAAATGTGATGATCTGCCTTTTGCTCCCCCCACTACACTTCTTCTTTTTTAATCCTTATTCCTTTTATTTTTTTATCTTATCTAATTGCTCTGGCTAATGTTTCCAGAACAATATTGAATAGGAGTGGTTACAGTGGACATCTTAGTCTTATTCTTTATTTTAGAGTGAAAGATTTCAGTTTTTGTTCATTTGGCATGATTTTGGCTATTGGTTTGTCATTGATGGATTTTATCATATTGAGACAAAGTCCATCCACTTCAATTTTCTCTAAGGTTTTTATCCTGAATGAGTATTGGACTTTGTCAAATGCTTTTCTTGCATCAGTTGAAGGGATCTGGTTTTATGACATATTATATATGTTGATTTTCTTACATTGAACCCTCCCTGCATTCAAAGGTTAAATCCCACTTGGTCATGTGATATAATCTTAATATTTTGGTGCATTGTGTTTGTTAATATTTTATTTAGAATTTTTGCATCTATGTTCATTTGGGAGTTTGACCTGTAGTCCTCTTTTCTGATAGTGTCTTTTTCTGGTTTGGGTACCAGATTAATACTTAGTCCAGGAATGACTTAGGGAGTGTTGTTTCACTTTTGATTTCATTACAGTTTTAAGAATAATGGCATTAAATCTTTCCAAATTTCTTAAATAATTCAGTTGTGAATCCATCAGAACCTGGGCTTTACTTTGTTGGAAAGTTTTAATTGCATTTTCAATTTCACTGACTGACACTGGATTATTTAGAAACTTTATATCTTCTTAATTCAGTTTTGGTAATTCACATGCATCTAGGGATATGTCCATTTCTTGTGTTTTCTATCCTATGTAAGTAAAGCTTTTCATAGCAGATATTGATGCGTTTCTGAATTTTCAGAGGATCTATAATGATTTCAGCTTTTTTTATTTCACTTTACAAGAATTTGATTTTACCCTTTTCTTTTTCTGTAAAGTTTGTCTAGGTGTTTGTCAGTTTTATTTATTTGTTCAATAAACATTTCTTCAATTCATTAATTATTTGTATTGTTTTACTAATCTAAATTATGTTAATTTTTGCTCTGATCTTTATAATCTCCACCCTTTTCTGAGCTTTGGGCTAGACTTGCTCTTCTTTTTTGAGAAGGTTGGGGTGGAACATTAGGTTGGGTGTTTACATTCCCTCCTTTTTCTTGATGTGAGAATTCACCACCATAAATTTCTCTTTTAGGACATCTTTCATTGTGTTCCACAGGTTCTGGTATGTATTATTTTTACTTTACATTAATTGCAGGTATTGTTTAATTTTTTTATTTACTTTCTTTTTTTAAGTATTAAGTTTTATTTAAATATCCTCCAGTGAGAACAGAACAGGCCAATTACTACCTTTCTTCATAATACCAGTGAGCCAGGCAGGGAGGCCAAGCACACCTGCAGCCAGCTGCCAGTCACTGTGATGGGTGGGATCTCAAAGGAGACAGCCTTGCTCCGGCCCCCAGCTTTATCATTATCCACAGAGAAGCAAGGGTTCTTGATGGTCTCATCAATGAACACAATTAGGCATGCTGCCTCAGAGGATGTTGTCCTCTGAGGGCAAGACCTTGATCCATATCACAGCTGGCTCCTGCATGAAAGCTTTGAAGTTGTCAGTAATGTCCTCGTTGTTGATGTCCACCCCACACCACATGGTTCCCTGGGCATGCCAAGCCTGTAGTTTCTTCAGAATGTTTGTTGCATCAAAGCCAGACTTGTCACAGAGATGGCATGGAATAATCTCCAAGGCTGTAACATATGCCCCAATCAGTAGTTGCTGTTTTTCTGGGATAGACCTGTAGTAATTCCAAAGGTACTTAGAAAGCTTTATCTCGATGGCTTCATCATCAGCCACCACTGAATCATTCTTGATGGCCCTCCTGACAATCATGCAGAGACTGCTCTCTCTCCTCCATGAACTGCTCAGCTCTGCCATGAACAATCAAGGTGCAAGTTTTGACTGTGGGGCAGCTGGTGAAGAACTTGTACCTCTCATCTCCAATCTGGGTCTCTTCAAACAGCTGGCAGGAGCCCAGCACATGTGCTGATAGAGCATTCACATTGGTCTGGATTGAGCCTTTACAGGCCATCATTGTGACTATGTGGTATTAAGGTCCCCTTGTTACACTTGTGTCATAGCTTATTTGATTTTTTTCATGTCTATTAATGTATTTCTTATAAAGTTTAGTGCTATTGTATTTGGTATGCACAAATTTATGATTTTTATCTCTTTCTCTTGAAGTTTTCCACTAAGAATTATGTAAGTAACCTTAGTTCTCTCTTGATCATTCTTTGTCTGAAGTTTGCATTTTCTGCAAACAGAATAGCTACCTCTGCCTTTCTCTAGGTTCCCTATATATGGAATAATATTTTCCACCCTTTCACTTTCAGTCTATGAATTTATTTTTGACTTAAATATATTTCTATCTTACAACTTACAGTTAGTTTTTGTTTCTTGTATCAATCTGTCAATCTGTTTCTTTTGATTGGTGAATTGAGAACATTTACAGTGATTATTATAATTGATATGTATTGGCTTCTCTTTACCATGTTGGTTTCTTGCTGTTGGTTCCCTGGTACTTTCCTCTGTTGGAACTGCTAACCATGCCTACTGTCTTTTTCTGTTTTTATGCAACTATGGTTATTTTTATCTCTGTCTAGAATATCTTTCTGTACTCATTATTGTACTCATGAATTTCTTCAAATGTTCTTTGTCATGGAAATGTAAAATATACTTTTGCATGGTAAATCAATCTGGGTTGGAAGTTATTTTCTCTCTAAACAGGACATACTTCACTCCAAACCCATCCTGTCTTGGGAGTTTCTGTTGTGAAATTGACCATGATTTTAATGGGCTTTTCTTTTCAGGTGATGTGTTTCTTCTCCCTAATATTTTTTTAATATTCTTTGTTGTTGTTGAATTTCTGGGATCTTGATTATTGTTTGTATGGGTGCAGATTTATTTTGGTTATGGTTATTTAGAGTTCTGCATGCCTCTCTATATACATACAGATGTCAGTTTCTATTCCCATGCTTTGGAAATGTTTTACTATGACTTCTCCAAATAAAATTTTTATGCCATTTGTGTTGGCTCCTGTTTTTTCATTGGTGAGTATAGATCTTTCTTTCTTTTTTTTTTCTGGAACTGGGGATTGAACTCAGGCCCTTGCACTTTTCAGGGAAGTGCTTATTCCACTGAGCCATATCCCCAGCCCCTTGAGTATCAATCTTATGTTTTTGTTTTTTGTTTTTGTTTTTCTTTGCATCATCTTACAGCTCTTGAGTCTTTATTTCCTGATCACTTGTTGCTTTCAGAAGTTCTTTCTCTTCATGGTCACTGGTCATTATCCTGTCTTCAGGGACTCAATTTCTATCTCCAGTTTTGTTGAAGGATTTTTCCAGCTTTCAATAGACTTTCTTTTTCCTTTATTTAGGACAGAGGCTACAGGGCCTCACTATGCAGATCAGATTTATAGTGATTCTCCTGTTTTGAGCCTTGTAAGTGCTGGGATTATAAGCCAATGTTCTCTGCCAAAGCAGGCAAACAGAATTTTTAATTCTCTGAGTATCTCTCTGAGTCTCTTTTCATGCATTCTATTTCATTCCTGTATTATTCATTCAAGATTTTCCTCATGTTCTTATGCTTCTCTTTCTGTCTAAGTCTACTATAGATTTGGTGAGCAGTTCCTTCTTTGTGGTTGTCTTTTTCAGCTGAGAGATTATTTCTGATCTCATTTCTTCTGTACCTTCATAGATTTATGTTTATTTTTACTTCAGTTGCTAAGACTTCAGAACTTTTTGTCTACTATCCATTTTCCTCTATCTCAATGGCTTCTGGAGTTGTTCTGCATGGGCTGGAAGATTAAGATTACATTTTGCTTCTGTGTCTTGTCATTTTCTATTTCAAAAAAATGTTTTATTTTGCTTTCTGTGTTAATCCTTGTAAGATTTTTGCATTAGGTTGCTGTATCAGTAACATTATAGTCTCTTTAATGAAAGTCTGTTCTCCAGGGATGTCTTCTGCCTGTAAAGGTTTTTTGGTTTGTCTGTCCCAAATCCTACCTTCACAATTAATTAAGAGTGAGATACTGGGGGGAGGGTTTGTTGTTTTGTTTTTACTCAGTCACCAGTCTTTTGTTTTTAGGTTGTGTTAAACTTATTACCTTAGAGGTTCCCAGAATTGTTATAGAAGGGAGAAAAATAAATTATGAAAGATGTGATATAATTGCTAATGTAGTATAATTATATATAACAATTGCATCAAGCACAACTTAGAAACTTACAGAATTTCATAAGTATTAATTTTGTACTTTGAACCATTGGAGCAAAATCTAGTTATATATCAAACTGATCATAAGTGAGAAGCTTGTATACAAAGTGTTTCTCCTTGGTATAGGATTTTTTACCCACCATTTAAAAATCATGGCATATGAAATAAAGATGATTGCAAAGATAGTGGAAGCAGGCTGTAGAACAAAGGAGAATCATTCAGTCCAGTGATACTATAGAAGATGTCAGAAAAGAGAATGAAGAAGTAAGCAGGAGATTATCTGAACTTGGTGTCTGAGTTTAGAAGATGCGATGACTTTTCTTTGGCTAAGTTATCTCCCAGCTGCTTAGAAATTAGAAAAAAAGAAAGAAAGAAAGAAAGAAAGAAGTTAAGAATTAGAAAAAGGAAAGTAAAGAAAGATTTAAAAATCCCAAAAATAAATTTAAATTGAAAAGAAAGAAAAGGAAGTAGATACCCTTCTGTTTCTATTCTGTGTCTTTGTTTCAAGCACAATGCTGATTCACCTAACTTATAGACTCTTGATTTGTTTCGGCAATTTTGTTTCAGATTTTTCCATTTCACTAGAACTCTCCATTGTGTGTACTCTTCTCTGCATCTGACTGTGTGGCTGGTGTTCTCTGTCTCTTTGTCCCACCGAGGTGGGGATCAAGCACCTGGATTCTTTATGATGCGCCAGTGGCTGGGTCCTAGATGGATACTGTGTTAGTTACTGGGACCTTTGATGTAGTCAGAAAGATCAGTCATTTGGCTTTCTCCTGCAAGGCCTCTTAGTTTCACATTCAAGAAACTAAATCATTTAACTTTATAATTTGACAATCACTTTCTTTTTTTCTGTATTTAGGACAGGGTCTACCGGGTGTTCAGGGTCTCACTACGTAGATCAGACTCATAGCGTTCTGCCTGCTTACAGCCTCCCATGTGCTGGAATTACAGGCATGCACAACCATGCCCAGTCTCAATTGCAGTCTCAGCAGGGCCCAAGGGTGGGGCCAACACGGCAGGCCAGGGATCAAACTCCAGCAGCTGCACTCTGCCTGAGCAAGTGCTTTAGTCTGTTGAGCTATCAGACCAGATCTGGCAGTCACTTTCCTAAAGCAGTGAACAAAATATATTTCTTCACAAGCCTCCAGGAGACACTTTTTTCCAGGAATCTATAAGTGCTGCTATGTCTTTCCTTTCTTGGTCTTGATTTTTGGTCATTGTCTAATCTTTCCTTAAGGTGGAAAGTTTCAGTATGTTATTTTGAAATGGTATTCTCACATAGTTAATATAATGTGTTAATGTAATGCAAAATAACATTTTGTTAAAGTTTAAAAACATTTTTATTTCTGTAGAATACATTCCTAGATATACAGTTGTAGTTTGATATGTCATTGTTGTCCTAAAAGTTACATCTCTTCTCATTAATATTCCTAAGAAATAGGAGAAGAATCATGATAACTCTTCTGAAGAAAATGGTTCAGATGGTTCAAAATGGACTTACACAAATGTACAATACTGTAGAATAGACATTAATGGTTCTGACCAAAATCTGGTGCAGCAACAAAATAAGGAAGAAAGTTTCTATGATTGGCTTGATTGATGATCCAGTTTTGCCTTAATTTTCAGTGGAAGAGAGAAATATAACTTAAGAAATCCTATGTGGAATCATGTCTTGTAGTACATAGGAATTTAGCTTTCTAGAAACATGATATAATTAATGCTCTTGAACTTTGAGTTATCTGATTTATATTTCTTCCTTTTTTTAAGCAGAAGGGGAAGAGTTGAACAAGCCAAACTTGAGTCATAAAAGTTATAGAAAAGCCCTTCCCCTTAATGAATACTTATTTCTAGAGTAGGCATGGTGTCATACACCTGTAATCTCAGCATTTGGGAGGCTGATACAGGAGAATGACTTAGTTTGAGGTCAGCCTGGCCTACAAAGTTAGTTTCAGAACCGCCTGAACTGCATAGGGAAATGCAGTCAACAAGACAAAAACAAACAAACAAACAAACAACAACAACAAAATACTTGTTTCATATATACTGATTTCCATTTCAATATTTCCACTTTAAAACAGTAAAATATCATGCCATATAAAATGATCAAATGAAAATTTAATACAATACCTTTTACACATATTTGTCTTACACAAAATTAAAATTAAGCCACGTCCTAAGTTAAACAAACTGAATGAAGCTACATTAGAGAGAACAATCAATGTATATTTTATTTTTATTTTTATTTATTTTTTTGCCTAACCAGGGATTGAACTCAGGCCCTTGCACTTTCCAGGCAAGCACTTATTCTCCTGAGCTATCTCCCTGGCCCAAAAGTTGCACTATATTTATTTATTTATTTATTCATTTTTATTTATTTATTTTTTATTGGCAGAAATGGGGATTGAACTCAGGCCCTTGCTCTTGCCAAGGAAGCGCTTATTCTACTGAGCCATCCACCCAGCCCCAATCAATGTATTTTTCAAAGCAGAAACTAAGTTGAAAAAGAGACTACTCTTGGAGTAGTTGCTTATATCCTTCATACAATTTGAAAGCTTTTAGTTCTTTAAAGTATATTCTAAATGGAAAAAAATTACTTTCAAATCTTTGAAAAATGGATTGGCTTTTTCTCCTCCATAACTAGAATAGCTATACCCTACCAAAAACAAAAATATAAACAGTGTACTAAAGCCTAGGATAAAGAATGAAGGTTTACATTATCTCTTCATGAAGAGACAGTGAAAGTCTGGAACCATCTCTTACAAATAAATACATCATTTAAGGGGCTACAAAATAGTGAGTGCATGTCACAGATTAAGTGTCTGTCTATATACAGAATCTTGCCTTTTCAGCATATTTCATGGGAATAGGAAACCTAGGCCACTAACAGCCGGTAAAGACCCTGACAAGTAATTTGTGGTTGTCATTGGAGGAAAATGAAGGAGTCCAGGAAGAAGGTAGGAAAAAAAAAAACATAACTGAAGTTTGACTAATTCTCTGCATTGATACCCTGAAGAGAAAGCTTAGTCAACAGGCCCACTAGTTCTCAGATGCCCATAGTTTCAATCTGTATTACAGTATTATCATAGGATGAAATCACAAGCTAATAAATAATGGAAATTATACTGATTATAATTCACAGATCTGTATCCTTCTTTAGGCCTGGACTTGTTTAATTCTTCTCAGAAGTATATAAATTTTCACAGATCATTTTTTTGAAATTTGTTGGTTAGATATAAAATTCTATTACATTTTTCTGCTATCCTGTGCTCTTCATTATAAAAAGTCATTTTTATTCTTACATGTCATAATAACATAAAATAATCATTTGTATTAAAACTATATAACATTGCATAAATATAGCCACTTAGAGTTGGATTTCCATTCCTTTGCAAACACCCTCACTCAGTTATCATGTTCTATACTTTTGTATTATGCAGCATGATATTTACAAGTGAATTTGTTGAGTTTATGTCTATACAAATGTGATCAGTCACATATGTATATATATATTTCTATTTCTGATATATTTGCTTTCTCCTTTTTTTTGTGGAACTGCAGATTGAACTCAGACCCTTGCACTTGTCAGACAAGCACTTCTTCTGCTGAGCTATCTCCTTGGTCCCTATCTCTGAGATATTTGGATGACATACATGTCATGCTTTGTTTTCTTTTTTAGCTCATTTGTTTGTGAATTTGTATTGCCCTGATTTACTCTGGATGAGAATTTCCTCCATAATTTTTCATTTCCACATTGCATATTTTAGATTTTGCTTATTAATCATAAATTACTAATGTACATTTTGAGCTATAATAAAATTTCATTAAGTTACTTGCATTCTACACAATATAAGGATCATTAAATATTTTTTCTCAGAACTATCTCTTGGTTTCAGATACTATGTTTGTATTGTTTCTTGTATGTAACCTGACATTTTTTACCCTTCTGAAATGATATTTTTTAGTAAATGACTAGTAAGTTATCTAAATTAATGAATATTCACCTATTTGCCCTGTAATTCCTTTTTTCTATGAAATTCATCTTTCAGTAAGGATTTTATGTTAAGAAAACTTTCGTAATTTTCATAGTGTGTCCTGTTCAATGAATAGAAAATTTAGTAGAATTTCATTGCTAGATTTTTATCCAGATATTTAACCACATTAATCCTTCATCTTCAGGCATCTAGTCTTGCTCAATAAAAGCTACTTGATACTTTATGAAAGCCCCTCTACTTTTCTCTATTTGCCCTATTAACTATGATGGGCAGGAATTCTATAATGATGGAACTTAGGTGTTCAGACTGTGTAAGGATTCAGAACATAGTAAAAATTTTGAAAACATTTGACATTATTTTCTGGAACATTGACCATAACTTTAATTTTTCATCTTGACCCTTAACTTGGAGATCTTTTTTCAGAGCCAAACATCTGGATGAGACACAGCCATTGCTTCTCCAATTTGCTCTCTGTGAAAGCCTGAGAGAATTTTTCTCTCTAGGTGACTCTCCAAGGCACACTATACATCATCGATCACTTTCATCTGCGGCCCTATAATCTCCTTGATCAGAAAATTTGGAACACCACTAAGTTATAAAATGTCACAGCATAGGTTCTCTTTTGTCTTGTATTATCACCTACCTTGAAGGGCTAGGGCTAAAATATTTAGTATCATTGTAGCCCTTCTTTTCTATAATTTTGAACTTCAAATTTTAGTTGTTAAACATCCAGAAGAGAATCTTAATGATATTATTACCCTGTAACAGAGGCAGTTGACCCTAACAACACTATCTCTCTGAATATCAAACACCTTAGATAGAACATGGAACTGTTAATTTCCAGAAACCATGGATATTCTAAAATTTAAATCCCTATAGAATCTCACAAGAAAACTCACTATACATTTCTACACAGAAATTTAGAAATCAAACCTATACAGCGTTGTAGCAGGACAATCTCATGATATTCTTTCTTGTCTCGTTTTCTATTACCTTTTTTTTTTTTACAAACATTTACTTTAAAGAGAGTGTAGCAATAATTGGCATGACATTAGAAGCAGTACAAATTTAGAATACCAAAATGGTAGATAATTCAAGTATGTTTTTAGTATTACACATTGCTATCCTCAGTGTAGTTGCTTAGTTCACAGATATCAGTATATATAGTTAGTAAGGGTGGGAATTCTACCCATTAATTATTATTTTCAAAGACCTGATGGAGATTCATGGGACTTCTGCCTTAACCAGCTTGTTGATATAGATGTATAGTTTTGCTCCTGCCATATTTCCTGACTTTTCTCCTTTCTCTCTCTTTGTTGTTTAATCTGTAATTCTCGCTTTCCATCTGTGTGTTATGCCTTTCAATTTTTATTTCTTCTTTTGGGTTCTTACATTAGTGAGACAATATAATATTTATATATGTGATTCTGGTTTATTTCACTTATGAGTATATCTTCAAGTTGCATCCACTTATATATGAAGTCTTTCTTTGTAGCCGAATAATACTGACATATAAAAACATCACATCATTTTAATCCATTCCTTAGATGATGGAAATTTTGGTTGTTTTGAAGATTTGGCTATTACAAATTGTGCTGCTATAATCATAGTTCACAAATATCACTATAATATGATGTCTTCAGTTCTTTTGGGAAAATTCCCAGTAGGGAAATAGCTGGATTGAATGGAATTTCCAATCCTAGTTTTTTGAGGAGTCTATACACTGATTTCCATAATGCTTGCTCTAGTTTACATTCCCACCAGCAGTGGAGAACGGTTCATTTTCCCCACAGCCTCTCCAACATATGTTGTTGGTTGATGTCTTTATGATAGCCATTCTTTCTGGGGTGAGATGTAGCTCAGTGTTGTTTTAATTTGCATTTCACAAATGACCATTGATGTGGAAGAAATACAGGAAACAAATAAATATAGGAAAATGCTCCATGTCACTAACCATTCATGAAATGTAAATTAAAACAACACTAGATACCATCTAACCCCAGAAAGAATGGCTGTCATAACGAAATCAAGCAACAACAAGGAAGAAATACAGGAAGCAAATAAATTCATATGCTTTGGATTTAAAATATTTCAGTTCAGCTTATGTGTCCATATATTAACAGGAAACCACTTTGTGCTTTTAGTACTTTGCATATTCTGGACATTAATTTTCTGGCAGAAGAGTAGCTAGTGGAGATTTTCCCATTGTGAAGGTTGTTTCCTCACTCAATTGTTTGTGCTGTTGCAGAATGTTTTAATTCAAAGTAATCCCACTTGTCACATTCTATAATTTTCAGAGCTGTAGAAATCCTGTTCAGGAAATCACTGACTAAGCTAGTATTGTGTCTTAAATTGTTTCCTCTTTGTTTTCCTCTAGCGACTTCAAGTTTTAGATCTTACACTAAGATTTGGTCAATTTTGGTTTGATCTTTGTACAGGGTAAGAGAAAGAAGTGTAGTTTGCATCTGGATAGGTAGATACTCTGTTTTCACATAAACATTTGTTGAAATTTCATATTGTTTACAATGGTGTTATTGGAATTTGTTCAGAATAGATAGCTATTGAAATATAAATTTGGGCCAGCCAGATACCTCAGCAGACTAAAATATCTGCTTAGGCATGCACAGTGACTGGGGTTCGATACCTGGCCTACCCTGCTGGCTCTGTCCCCAAGAGGTGCTCAGAAGGTGGCTGAGTCTTGTAAGGATGGTGCGTCCCTGTGAAGACTTAAGAGGCTGAAAACAGGAGGATCACTATTATTCTGATCTGTGTAGTGAGACGCTATAGACCTGTAGTAAATACATTAAGGAAGGAAGGAAG
>NDGN011543761.1:6129-16304 GCA_002564285.1 Tympanoctomys barrerae
GTGCTTTGCCAAGCTTATTCCAAGTAGGTGCTTTAGACCACTGAGCCATCTCACCAGCCCCTGTTTTTCTCTTTATTATTTACTTTTTTAAAGCTATATTCTGCCTTTTCTTTTTTCTTGTTTCCCTGTGTTCCTATGTCTTGTCTCATCCAATACTCATTTTCTTGATTATGGGCTCATTTTAACCTTAACTTGCTTGGCACATGTGGGTTAAATTATTAAAACCATAAAATATACTGTGGGCTACTGTCATGAGCGCTGCTAAATTCTGAGGCGTAAATCATTTGCAAAACGTGTATAATATGCTTCGACTTTTTAGGTAGCTCTTATGTAATTTTATAAGAAAATAGCCTTTCACAGTTATTTGCATCAGATAGATTCTTAGTAGCTTCTACAGCTGTTTTGTAGCTCGACAGTGTTTTTGTGATTTGAATGTATTTTCTTTGAAATAAATGACTGTAATAGAAATTATACAAGTTAATGTACTTTTTAAAGTATTACCAAGTTGTCTTATGAAAGACATATGCAAATTTGATTCAATAATTTGATAAAATAATAATAGAATAATAGCGCCATTCATTCCTTATACAGGTTCTAATATGATTATATATTTAAACAAAGTATCTGAAATAAAAATTTCTTAGAAGAAAATAAAAGCAGTAATTTACATAGACTTTGGTGGACTTTCCTAAGTTAGAGAATAAGAACAGAAAGGACAAACCTTATAATTTTATTGATTTAATACAATTAAAATTACAACATAAACAACTACAAAAAAGTCACAAATATAAAGGAAAAAATCATAAACTTGGAAAATATTTTGAAATTTATTCCTGAAAAAATCTTTCTTTAATGTAAAAGGTTCTTTAAATAAATAACTATAAAATAAAAGTCAAGACATATTGCAGTCTTTCAGAGAAGTAGTGCCAAAAGCTAACAATTATATTAAAGCATCATTAATTTTACTCGTGTTAAAATAATTGAAATTTAACACACTATCATTCTGTAATTATGCAATTAATGTATATTAAGTGAAAATATAGCATTGGTGTAGTTTCTGAGTAAAGAGAACCTTCCATTCTATTATTAGAAGTCTTTATCAGACTTCTAAGAAATTTTTATTTCACAGATGCTCTGTTTAAATATATAATCAGATTAGAATCTATATAAGGAATGAATGGAGCTATTTTTTCTATTATTATTTTATCAAATTATTGAATCAAATTTGCATATTTGATTTCTTTCGTAAGACAACTTGGTAATACATAAAGAATACATTAACTTGTATAATTTCTATTACAGTCATTTATTTCAAAGAAGATAGATATGTTCTATCTATATATTGCCTTCTAGGAATACCATTCCCCAACTTAATTGAAAGTTTAAATGGACATTTGTGTTACAGATTATATAAATTTCATGCTAATGTTTGATACTCCATGTATTCTAGATTGTTAGCAAACATAGTATATTAAACTAGAATTAATAGATATACTGAAATCAATAGAGAACATGTTTTTATTGTACTTTTATCAATGCTGTATGATTTTTAAACCAGTTTTTCTCACTCATTGGTGTAAATATGCAAAATAAATATTTTCAAATGTATTTCTTTGATTATTAATATGGCAGAAATTTTTACACATTGTGTTAATTTCATTTACTTGAGTTTCACATGCATGTATTTATTTATAGGTATTTATGATACATTCCTAATGGTTGTTAATTAATTTATTTATTTATTTATTTTTGGTATTTTAGGGAAGGGCCTACAGGGTGTTCAGGGTCTCACTACTAGATTGGACTCAGAGTGATCCTCCCATTTATAGCCTCCCAAGAGCTGGGATTACAGGCTTGCACCACCACACCCAGTCTCAATTGCCATCTCAGCACGCCCCAGGCGCAGGCCTGGCTTGGCAGTGGTTGTTAATGTTAATCATCTTTGTTACGAGCTGATTTTTGCAATTTTGTAGATTATATGACTTTTTTACTTTTTCATTTTGAGATAGTTTTAAGGTCAACTCTACATTTTGTTCTCATTCTAGAAAGCTGATATAAGTTAGATTTTGCTTGGGTGAGTAGAGCATATGTGATATGGTACACCCATTTTAATAATTTGATTGTGATTTTGTTGTGCAAACTATCATTTATTCTGAAAGCCAAAAGAGGAAAAGGATATCATTATAATGTAGGCTTTGGAAAGTCAGAAGTAGTGGGGTGAGCTATATGTGAGGTCATTCTACTTATTTGATGATTGTTCATCTTTTGTTTTAATTCCAAAACCTCAAAACCTCTACACTGCATGTGCTAAAATTCTTTATGGATCACTTCATTATGTAATGAAACCTAAAAAGTGACACAAGTAATTTTATTATAAAAGGCCAATGAGTCTAAATTTAATTATTTTCTTTTTATCACCTCAGGCAGTTAATTTCCCCAGAAGGTAGAACTGTTTTCAGCTCAGGCAGAAATAGAGGCTGCAGAATTTGGAAAAGGGAGCAGATATGAATATAGAAACAGCCTGAAGAGATGGAGCCTCGAACCAGTGAGAGCTTCTGGCAGCTAGAAGGGAAGAGACAAAGAATAGATTCTCCTGTAGAACCTGCATAATGCACCTGACAGGCTCGGTTACTGAGAATGTATGGTAAACGTGGTTAGAGAGTAAGTTCTTCTTATAATGACTAAAGGAGCTGAGCTTTATCCTAGGGGTTATTTGTGCCATTGAATAACCTTAGGTAAATGTGTTACAGATTAAGCCTTATTATGCTGAAATTCAGGGTCAGGAACAACAATAGCCATTGGGAAAGCAGTGACTGCCCTCATTCAGACAATGCAATCATAATCTAGTTTGAAAAGGATTATGATATGGAAAAAAGTCCTCGGAGACTCTGGGTCACAAGCACTGTGACTAGTTTAGGAAATATAATGAGTATAGTGGTTGATCCATTGTGTCAACTTGAAAAGTTAAGAGCATAACTAAATTAGCTCAGCAATCCCACACCCCAGGTTGTGGAGGCCCCACCCTAGAATGACTCATCACCTAAAGGATATAAAAGGGAACTGAGGAAGGATGGAGCATCCCATTTCTTCGGAGGAGCTCCAGTCTTTGTGGTCAGTTTGGACGTTGTCTCCTGGCTTCTACAGCAGCCTCTGGCCTCTGCCTTGGATCCTTCAGCCTCTGGTGTAGACTCATCAGCCTTCCATTGTGGACACATTGGTCTCGTTACATGAACTTGCCTGGAACACTGCAGTGAGCTCCAGGCCTTGGACTGACTCTTTCAGTCTCTAGTGTGCAGACGCCCTCTGCAAGCTTCCTCATCCAGCTCTGTAGCTGACTGTCACAAGCCAATCTTGTGATTTCTTATATATTTGTACATCTTGCATTATATCTGTTATTCAAGTAAAACTATGGCTGACACACTGGGCATCAGTCAGTTAGCCACACATAGGCTTAAAGGATCAAAAATTAAAGATTGGAAACCTCTTTTTTTCTAGAGACTGTCCTTTTAAGGAATGACTCTTCCTTTTGACTACAATACAAGGCCTAATCAATTAGGTAAAGTTGAATGTGATAATATAAATAAATAAATAAACCAGAACAATGATTGCCCTATTGTTAGATCTCAGATAATTAATTGAAACCTTTAATGACTTGTAGGTGTTAGGCCCAAATGTCATGCCTAGGGCTGTCATTTATGAAATGTAGTATTAATTAGAAGCTACTCCTGATACTCTGAAGTGTAAATGGGAGACATTCTGTCTTTTATATGTAGACAATGGAGCTAACCCTTTATTTCCTTCTCCAAGCCCCAGTGTCTGAATCTGGCTTTCACACTAACATATACTCTATGACTTTGATTTGCCCAAAACCAACACCGAAGGTATACAATGACATTTAATCTTCATTAAATATACCAATTCCCATGTCTTTGCACATTGTTTTCATTTATTTTCCTTAGTATTTGGTAAGGGGAAAACATGTATGGATTTGACCTTTCAGAAGCAGCTTGCAAAGCATCAGAGATGGGGGTTTTCTGAACAGGCAAACTGCTTTTGTTTAGAATTTGATTTCACTCTAAAATGGTTAAAATTTGCTACCACAGTCAGGCTTGAATGCAGCCTCAATGTACCTATACAGGAAGCAAAAATGGAGCTAGAACTCTCACCTGTAGGAAAAAGAGATAGCCCCTTTCAAGTGGTTATGTTGTGATAATTTTACTCATTAAAACTTAAACTGTTTTGTAAAAGCACACAACTAATACAGTACATTGGCTACAGCGTGTCACAATTTACAAAATACACACACATATGTGTAAAAGGATATCTACACATATGAAGTTTAACTATGCAAACTTCTATGGACTATATTAGAAAAGAATAAATTAATGGAAAGTTTGATAGGTAAAAGAGCTGAAAGCAATAGTTAAAGCCAAAGCTCTGTTGTTCTATAAACAAGAATGTGAACCCTAACAGCGTTACTACTCTGCAACCTTGAATTAACTATGAATTGCTTCTACTTACTGGCTTCACACACATAACAATAACAGGCACATCTATTCCACATAGTTCCTAGTGGATAAGTGAGGCAACTTAAGCAAAACACATTTTTTTTTGCCATAAACAGAATAATCATTCATTAGAGATTAACTTTACTGTTACTTACGTTTACCTTGCAAATAATAACAAAGCCAGAACATTTGCCAAGATTCTGATCTTTGGACCTTGCTATGGTTTGTGGCTAGTTGTGCCCGCACACTGTCATGCAGTCCTGGGGAAGAATTCTAGAGGTTGTGATTCGTTCATGATACAATGCTGGGATAACGGGTGCGAGTGCTGCTGGGTGATGGGTGAGGGGTGCTACTCACGAGGCTGGCCTAAACGCAACGTGAGGAGGGAGAGAGACTTGCTCTCTGCATCTGCTGCTCTCATTGCTCCTGCCTTGTTGCTCTTGCTGTTTCGCTATTTTCTGCTGCCGTGAACTGCTGCTTCTGCCATGTGTCACTCTGCCTTGGATCCAGCCAAGTCTAGACTGAAACCCAAACAAACTGGGAGCTAAATAAACCTTTCCTTACTTCATTTGGGGTGTTGGGTATTTTTGTCCCAGAAATGAAAGAAAAGTAACTGAAACAGAACTGCTCCATTATTTCTTTTTTATATTTTACTCTCGAGATAAGTGGGCTGAAAATTGGACCCAAAGACATCAGGTCCTAACACTACACAACTAGAACATAATGCCTTCTTTGGGAAGAAGAGACACTGAAAATGTGTTTCACTGAGACAACTTGCAATAAGACAGGAGAAGTCATTTTAGGTTATTTCAGTGGGTTCCCAATGTCATAATAGCTGATGCTACCAGTGAAAGGTCAGGGGTATTGGATTTACAGAGAACAAGGTGATGGGAAGATAGGAACAGAGACTGGACAGAAGGAGCCATAAACCATCGAGATCTGCCTGCCACTAGAAAATGGAAAAGAGAAGGGATGGATTCTCCTTTGGAGCCCACAGAGAGAATGTGGCACTGCTGACAGCTTGATCTGGAACCCCTGTTCTTCAGAATTTTGACAAAATAAGCACCTACTGTTGGCTAAGGCTATGGCTTAGTGCCGCAGTGCTTGCCTGGAAAACCCAAGATCATGAGTTCAATCCCTAGACCCAAACAAACAAACAAAAGAACAACCACAGCAAATAAAACTACTGTTTTCACTCACAAAATATGAAAATGTATAGCATATCATAGTAGCCAAAGAAGACTAATTTATGCACACACATTAATTATGCTATTGCTCTTGCTTTTCCTTATGTAGTATAATTGATAGCTAGTAATATGAGAATAGTAACTTTATTTTTAGAGTACAGGACATAAAATTTTCTTAAGGTATCATTTTATTTTCCAATAATTCTAGGAGGCATTTATATTTGCAGTGGGATCCTTGAGTGGAAGGAACCCAAAAGCTCTACCTTAATTTACCTGATTTCATCTTCTATAGACACTTTCTTAGTGGACACATGTGCGTCATAAAAGGGCAACTGTAGGAGATTGGGATTAACTGCTTAACCTATTCTCCTCCTAACTCACTTATCACTCACCTTTAAGATGTATAAAGAGATATTCATGAGAAAAAACAAAGAAGTTATAAAGGACTGTTCATTAAAATATGCTGTTTATTGTAAGATCACCAAATCTATACTCCCCTGTGTAGAATTTGGGAGTACTTAGAGGACTGAAAAAAATCTGATTATTAAAACCATAATTTGTAACTGAGAGTTAATATTAATTTGGAAACATGATCTGGAGACCAGGAGATAGTTTCTTCAATACCAAGCATGGCAGTTTCTTTGAAAAACTGTGGTTTGTTTTTCTCCCCTGGGAGCTATTCTCTAACTTAAATTATTGTTGAAAGAACTGTGATGTGAGCTCAAGACCTCCTGGTTTAGGATGAGTGTAGTGCTTTTACACTGACATGAGAGTATGGCTCAAGCAAACATTTTAGGTCCCCAGTCTCATATTATGGGACAGAGCCTGCAGAAGGGTTGGGGCCCTGACCTCCTTATTTGTGACCTCTGGCTTTCAGAATTTTGACAAAATAAATACTTCTTCTTTTAAGTTGCTCTGTTTGAAGTAATTCTAAAAGAGTAACCATTACTCTGGGAACTTGGAACAATTGGAAAATCATAGAAATGGAGTGGCGATTTCTGTAAATTAATGCTTCTTTTAATTTTTTAAGTAAAGTTTTGATGGTATTTACTAGTTTTTCATAGGGATTTAAAATTAAAAAACCTTAAAATAAACTTGCTCCCTAAATTCCATCTTACAATTGTGATAAATAAAAAATTATAACAAGTATTGTCACCTTTTATTATTTTTATTTTGAGACAGGGTCTTGCTAGTTGCCTAGACAGACCTTCAACTTTCTATTCTCCTACCTCAGCCTTCTGGGTAGCTGGACGTACAAGCATGCACCGCTAGACCCAGCCAATTTCAATGCTTAAAGTACAGATATATGTTGTTCAGAAATTGGTATTTATAAGTGGTTATAGCATTCTCATCATGCTAACAGGATGCCACAGGACACAATTTCTGTGTTCAGTGATAGTACTAAATTTCTCTCATATCATTTGCCTATGTTTCACCTATCAGGGATGCATGCCTCAAAGTTTCTTGTTTCGACTATTTAAAATATAAATATCCCAAGGCCGGTGAGATAGCTCAGTGGACTAAGTGTGTGTCTAGGCAAGCTCAGGGACTAGGGCTCGACCCCTAGTCCCACATGCTGCCCTGGCCTCACCCCCTGGGACATGCTGAGCTGGCTATCAAGTCTGGATGTGGTGACTCATGCCTATAATCCCAGCACTTGGGAGGCTAGAAGCAGGAGGATCCCTATGAGTCCAAGCTGTATAGCGAGACCCTGTACCAAATACATAAAATAAAATAAAATTTAAAAAAATATAAATGAGCCAACTTTGCTTCCACACACATTTCTTTCTGTTCTTCATTACCTGTAATAATCTGAATTCAAATTTTTCATGCAAACAAAGTTGGTGTGAGGTAACTGGCAACTCAAACAAATATCATAGCTCTGCCAAGAAGACATGGATGGAGACCAGGATGTCACTTCTGAAGAGATACGCAGATTGTAAAGGGCAAGCAAGGTGGGTAGTACAAAGCTGGCAAGACAAGATGAAGGAGGTGAGAGAGAAACTGAATATTCTTGCACTCACCACTTTAGATTTTTGAATGAAGATTTCTGGATATTGCTTTTGAAATAAAAAGATACATTCTTTTAGCTGCCTCACCCCAGCAAAAGGAGTGGAACATAGTGCCTGGTAGCTTTCCTTGTGTTCTGAAGATAATATATCCTTAAAATATGGGCACAGAATGCTTCCAGAATTGAGCAGGGCCTGGAGAACAAAGAAATTATGAAAAACACATAACCACAATACTACCAGCCCTCCTCCTTCACAACACAAAATATCAGCAGAATCCTCAATGGTAGAAAAAGCTGCAATATGGAGTTTGTAAATTTTGCAGAGTTATAATGTAGGCCCCTGAAAGTTTTGATGAAGGCTGTGCCCAGGGTGGATTACACCTTTCCAGTGACAAAGGTTACATCAGAGTCAGAATGTTGGACCGTGAATCCCAGTGACAGAGTGTGCAGTGCTTTCATTATTAACCTGGTTTGGCCACACTTACAGAGTCCTAAATCAGGTGGGCTCCACACTAGGTCAGAGGAAAATGGAAACAGTAAATATGGAAAAGAGTCCAGCTGGATCACTGAACACAAATTAGTTCTTGGCGCGAGTGGCTCAGCCACCTTAGTCCACCAGCTCCCTGACCCAGTGCTGACAGCTACTGGTTTTGTCTGTATACTCTGCCTTTACATATAGTTATAAGCTCAGAGTATTGATCACATCAATGCAACTAAATATTTTGATTAAATCCAAACTCAAAAGCACTGCCCTTAAGTAATCATCCTTTCTAAACTTTTTAATTCTGTTCAACTTGAGGACTAATTCTGTTTGTAACTTACATTATTTTTCTTTTGACAATCTCTAATTTATTGGTATATTTTAGATATAATGATCACAACATTCCTTTTTATTGAAGCTAAGAATTAAAAAAAAAAAATAAGGGCCGGTGATAAGGCTCAATGAACTAAACACCTGCTTAGACAATCTCAGGGACAAGGGCTAGATCACTGGCACCACAGGCTGTGCAGGCCCTGTCCCCCAGGTGCGCTGGGCCAGCCACTGAAAGTAGATGTGGTGGAACAGGGTTGTAACCTTGCCCTGGGGAGGCTGAAACAGGAGGATCACTGCTAGTCTGAGCTGCATAGTGAGACCCTGTACCAAATACATTAAAAAATCATAGGAGGAAATATAAATTTCCATGACATTCTGTTAGAATAATTATGGTCAGTTCTATAAAACATCTTTTTTTTTCTTCTATGGTTTTTAGATCAAACCCAGTGGTGCTTGACCATTGAACTACATCTGAGCATGTTTACTTTATTTTGTTTATGAGTTTCTGTGTCTGGACTTGAGTGTTCTATCCTCTTACCTCTGCCTCCGGAGTAGCTGGGATCTCACGCTCATGTTCCTGCACTTTGCCTTAGCTCAGTTTTTAAACCAAGTTCTAAAGAAGTCAGAAATAGCATGTACACAATATTAGAGGGAAATAACTAGTAGAGAGAATCAGCATGCATTTTTATTGCTTCATCTAACTGAAGTTTAGAGCTTGAGAAAAATTTAAAAATGGCAAAGCATTTATAAGCCAATTTTAAACCTATTTTTAAAATTCTTCCACTTTCATTTCTTTTCTTTTCTTTTAAAGAGTAAAAACAAATAGCAGAAACAAAGACAGAAACATTTTACTTTCAGATATAATATGTAATGAGAAATTCCATCAGCTGAAATGTCATTCTTGTGTTAAATCACTGAAACTATAAGGTGTCTTTCACACTACCACTAATGAGTGAGCAAAATAACAAAATTTACAAACATAGAGAATGTGAGAAAGTATGCCATGGGTAGGAAACATTAAGACAAAATATGTCTTTTTTTATGTATTTGGTACAGGGTCTCACTATGCAGCTCAGACTTGTAGTGATCCTCCTAATCTCAACCTTCCCAGTGTTGGGATTACAGACATGCACCACCATGCTGGATCTTGGAGGCCAGCTCAGTGTGCCCAGGGGTGGGACCAGTGTGAAATGGGATACTGGGGGATCAAACCCCAGTCCACTTAGTTCACTGAGCTGTCTTGCTGGCCAAAACATGTTATGAGCATTAAGATCTCTGCCCTTGTCATTCCTCAGAGTCTGCATTCTGTATTTGCTAAAAATCAAAAATATAAACCTAAAGATGCAGAAGTAAGTTTTAGTTGTGTTTAGCACTTTTATAATTTCAGACATTATGCACTATCTCAGATTTTAGGCCTATTACTTCTGGTGCAGATAGTGAATCTGATTGGAGAGTTCTATCATTATGTTTACATAGAGAACTCCCGAAGGAGACAGTAACCCAGTTCTGTTTTAGCACAACTCTTAGGAAATAAGGTAATACTTTTTAGCTAATGAGCCTGTAGGAACATATAAGACTTGCTTCTGAAATGCAGCCTGGGGGTCGGGGAGATGGCTCAGTAGAATAAGCGCTTTCCTGGCAAGTGCAAGGGCTTG
>NDGN011543764.1:0-10245 GCA_002564285.1 Tympanoctomys barrerae
GCTCCTGAATCAGCTGGGTGGGTCTTACCTCTAGCCTCTTTGCAGGGAGTTCTGCTGAAGGTTCTGCGCTGGGCCCGCACTCTGGATCGAATGAGGATCCAGTGGGTCCCAGGCAGTCTCACTTGCACACCTGCCTGGCCTGCGCTCTGGGTATATTCAGGATAAGGCGGCCCCAGGTGGTCTCTTTCTCTCACACGCAAGGCCTGGGGTCTGGGTCTATTCAGGATCAGGCGGCCCGGGTTGTCTCACCTCACACGCCGGGCCTGTGCTCTGGGTCTATTCAGGATCCACAGGCCCCTGGCAGTCCCCTTCTTTCTTTTGAGAATATATCTGTAAGATGCATTAATTAGTGTTCTTCAGTGTTTTGAGAACATTGAATTTTTCTTAACCTTTACGTATGTTCATCAAATATTACTTTATTTCTAATTGCATGCCAAACACATTATTCTCTGTGTATGAACTGCAAAAACCTAAGAAGCACTGTAGACAGGCTATTTTTAGGGAACTCATGTTTTTCTTTAAAAGCTCAGCATTTGGAATTGATATACAGTATAATATTTAAAAGGAAAACAACATATTTCCTCATCCCCCAAGAGGTTTCTTAAAATAGCATGTAATCTTACCTACAGTGGGAAAAGCCTCAAATTTTATAAATTGGATTGGATCTGATCCAGATTACCTGACCAGGAGATCCCCCAAGAGAAACAAGGTGTAATAAAGGTTATAGTAATGGCAATTAAAGAATTTGTGCTGGGCATGCTGGGCCTGAGTAAGAGCAGTGACCCAGCCTGTGGCTACTGGCATCGCTTCCACTGCTGAGACATGCTGTCTTTTTGGAAAGAAATCCAAACCAAATCTTTACCCACTTTGAAAGCCAAAGTATTCTTCTCATTCCTTTTAGCCACAGAAGGGCTGAGCTTTTGCTAATAAGATCCATGTCTGTGTGACCTGTTCATGCATCAACCTGTTTATATTCAGTGCTTAAGCAATAAAGGGTTTAATTTTAGGTGTTTTTCTTTGCAGAGTCATTGAACTGCAAGCATTAGAACCTAGGAAGGACCTTGTGGTTGCATACTTTCAGCCATCCCGTTTCCAAAGGAGCGTACCTCAGGGAGGTGAATTAATGTGTCTGTGGTGCTGCAGCTGGAAAACGTCGCCCTTGAGCTCAAGCTTAGGCTGGCTGCACATCTCCCCAGCTCTGCAGCTGTACTGTGTATTACTAGCATATTGGCTCAATGTCAAACCGTCTTTGGGATTATGTTTTATACTCTAGACATTGGATATCAAATCTATATGGTGGTGAGCTGTACTGCGAGAGTGCACTATGCTCAGCAGCAGTTTGGCAGCCAGCACCACAAGCAAACTCTCTGGACAGTGTGCAAGTCAGCCCTTTACTGAATTGCCTGGAATGCATGGGTCACTTTGACAGGCTTGTCTCAAGATGATGCTCTGTCAGGTAGTTTCAGATACTCTGAGTTACAGGACTTTGTAGACGCCTTTTCTTTGATGATGAATGGTCCATTTTGGGAGCTCTAGTGGACCTTGAGTTTGTCATCCTTCTCAAGGTAGGACGTAAAGCTGTTAGATTCTAAATAACATATTTTTTTTCTTCCCTTTCCATAGAGAACCAATCTACTTTAGTTCTTAACATTCCCATTTCTATTATGGGAGATGTGGAAGGCTGTTCTAGCTTTACCCCGTTTCATTCAGTAATTACTTACGATCGCTCCATAAGTCAGGGACCATGCTGGGCACTGCAAGGCTAACCAGGATACTTACCTTTCCAAGGTTCAGAGCAGTGTCAGAGAACACAGAAGCCATGGCTAGTGATCCCTGCAACAGCCTTTGTTGAGTGGCTCTTCTGGCTCCCCAGCCCCATATTGCCCAGCTGCCTCACACTCTCAGGCAAAGTGGAAGACACTTCCTCCTCTGCAAGAAAGACAAGGTTTTCCAAGGGAGCTTTACATTTTTCTTTATATCCTTGCTTCTTTAATTTTTTCTCTCCAAATTTTAAAGGGCCCAATGATGACATGAAGAAACGAACATATTAACATTTGAAAAATATGTAAGTTCCTTTGTATCTTCTTCTGGAAATGATTTTATAATCTATATCCTCAGGAGCACACTGCCCTTTGGAGACACATATTGTATTATGACTACTATTGTGTTAGAAAAACTGGGTTTAGGAAAAACCTAAAGAATGGAATTATACTGAGAACTTTTTTTTTCCTGAGAACGTTCTTGATAGTCCCTTAATAGTCCCCTTGTTTTTCTTCTTTCTGCTAATCTCTTTAAATGGATAATGAAGGAAGTTCCTTGCCAGACTGCAGTATATATCCAGGGAGTGAAGTATGTGATCTTTTTCCTTACTTGGCATTCAAATTTCATCAGACTATATACATCTGAGTGAAACACATTCTATCTTTATTAGCTTTTTTGTTGTTGTTGTTTTCTCTCTTTATTTGGTACTGGGAATCAAACTGAGGACCTTGCACTTGCCAGGCAGGCACTCATACCCCTGAGCTATGTCCCTGGCCCTCTAATAGTATCTTTAGAAGAATTCTAGAATTAAAAACTTGAGATTAGGTAACAAGGCACCTATACCACAATTTTTATAGATGATTGGTATTTGTGTTGCACTTTTCAGATATACCAGGGCAAACTAGATAGGACTGCTTTAAGCACATTGTTCTTACTAAGTATGGGTTTTATTTTAAAGATGTTAAGGATGATAGGTAGCATTCTGTGTATATGCATGAGTAGGCTGTGGGCTAGTTAAGCAATGGAATTATCACTGAATATGTGCTGCTCCCACCTACATGGGCTATCCTAGCAGTCACCACAGCTGTGGTATTGTAGAAAGGCCATTGACTGTAAAAGAGTTTTCTTACGTGGAACTAAGTACACAATATTCCCCAGCTTACTGCATGTGTAAGACAGTAACAAAGAGAAAATAATTGGAAAGAGCTTTGAAACCTTCGTAGTGCCCTGCATGACTAAGGAAATGTGCTTGTGACCATTATCCCAATGATTGGAGTGAGTTATTCCCCAGATGTCCTGGGTAAGGTTGTCCAAAGAGAGTGGGTAGGTCTTTTACCAAGGAGAATTCTGTGTATATAACAGGAACTCCTTGTTTGTGTCACTGAGTAAAAGGAAGGGCAGTCAGAAGTGTGCTCTACTTACAGTGTTCATTTCATTTTCACATTCCATTCTTTACCAACAAAAGTTTCCCTTCATTTCCAGTCTGTTTTGCTTTCAAGTTCTCAGGCTTGGTTAGAGTCCTTGGCGTTCCCACATTTAAACATTTGCATTGCCTTCCTTGATACTCTCTTTGAGAAGTCTGTTTCTCTGACTAAAGCACTGTGGTCAGCGTGAGAACATTAGTCATGGTGTGTTTTCTAGGTAGGAATGTCTAAAATCAATAAATGGCCTAAGCTTAGAACATTCTCTGTAACCTCCTCCCCTTCCCCTGCCACTCAGTTTCTAGTGACTCTTGATTTGTTTAAAGATAGGGATACTTTACTTTTAGTTCTAGGACCTGACCTCTGTACAGGGATCTCTTTGATTGCATTGTCTTGCCCCCCTTCCCATTTCCCCATTGAAGCCAAAGTTTGGAGAAGATAGAACACTGAGAAAAATCTTACTTAAGGGGCAGGAGTTGTAACCTAGTGGCAGAGGACTTACCTAGCACATATCAGGCCTAGGTTCCTTCCTCAGTACTACTAAGAAAAAAAAAAACAAATAAAGTGGTCACTTTGTAGTACTTTTTGCATTACAATATTTATTTTGTGCTACCAACTAAACATGCCTTAAAAAGGTAAAATAAAAAATAAAAAAGAAGTTAGTGAGTTTCTGTCTGTCTTAAATGAGTCAAAGCTTTAAGCCAATTATATAGCTTAGATTAGATATGAAACTTACTTAACAATTTACTTGGAAAATAAGATAACACATAAAAATCCTCTAATCTTTTATGGATTTTCTAATACAGAGAATATATCAGAGCAAAGCTTTAGAAAGTCACCTAAAGAAAGGGATGTTGTAGCTATGTGTGGTGGCACATTCCTATAATCCCACCACTCCAGGTATGGTGCCATTTTACCTTAAGCAATTTAGTGACTTAGCAAACCCCTGTGTGATAAATAAAAAGGGGTGAGAATGTAGCTTAGTGTAAAGGCCCTGGGTTCAATTTCTAGTACCACAAAAGTAAAGGAAAAACAATGGTTATTTTTACACTAAAGACTGGCATAAGCATAAGCAAAGTGCACACGTATAAGGAGTGGTAGCGGTTGCCATTAGAAACACACTCTGGCTGTGCCCACTACCCCAGTAACTGTCCACAGGGATGAAAGTGTTGACAGGCTTCCAAGTCTCAGGGGCAAGACATCTTTGTTGGAATTCAATTTAACATCAAGCCCTACAGTGAACTCTTCTTATTCTGTTAGTTTTATTTATAGTTTGCCTGTGTAGGTAAGACAAATGGAGAATGCTCTGGCCACACTATTAGGATTGGCCTGTGTGATAGATGCACACTGCTGTGAATAATCAAGCTGGCATTCTGGTTTTTTACTGTTTTATTGGAAACTTAGGGCAAGGCACCGAACATGTCCAAGTGGAAGCAACTATGGGATACTAACAATGTAGAGTATCTGTGCCTATGGGGCTGAGACTTGGCACCAGCATTTAGAAAAGGAAAGGAAAGGGGAAAGCAGAAAGGGAAAGGGAAAAGCAAAGCACAGAAAAATGGTTGGGAGCTTGGGATCTAGTAAGTTTGGGATCTAGAATCTAATTCATGCCTAGATCAGCCATTTACAACCTATATGATCTAAGTCTGATTCTTGTCTGTAAAGAGGAGATTGTAATGACACTAGTGTCCAAAATTGCTCTGAGGATTAAATTGATTCATTCATATAAAATACTTGGCTCAGAGCATGACCCATAACTGCTGTTAGCATCAGCCGTGACAGCAGCAGCAGTAAGGTCGGTGTCACCTGTGTGTCCTTTAGGTGGCACTACAAGGACCTTTCTGTTGGAACCACAGCTCTGGCTGGAGACAGAACTGCTGTTGTGAACACACCATTTATAAAGATTATAGCAATGAGGTATAGTGCCAGGGTATTGAAAAGGCCAGATATTATTCTACTTTTGACAAATGGAGTGAAGAAAACAAAGCATATTCTAGAACTTGCAGAACCTCAACTTTCAGCAGGATTTTACAGTGGATCATTAAATAATTGCTTGTGAGAAAAATATTATTTGGACACAATATAAACTCACTGAAAGCAAAGCATTCTTATTTCTCACATCATTTCATTCTTTTATAAGTTCATCTAGTTTGTTATGGAAATGCCAAAACATGGTTTTTAATTTCTGGGAGGAGTCTGGCAGAGATCTTTTTGGTATGTGGTTGTCTTGTTGAGGTTAATTAAGTAGATTCATAGCTGGTAGAACAAATGTGTCTTGGCAATTTTGAACGGAGTGATGGATTGATGTCCATCTGGAAGAAGGTCATCATGGTAAGCCTTAGGAAACTGCCTGCTGATGCTATTCTTGACTGATTTTCTCATTTTAAATTTTTGAAAAAAAAATTTTGATAGGTGCATATGTTTTGAAACATATGGTTGACTCAAACCTAGAAAAGATGTATAATATATACAGTACATGAGATAAGAATTTAAAAATACCTGTGTAGTTTATTGGATGGATTGGCCAATAATCATAGGTAACATTAATTGAACCCTATTGTTTCTGAGGCAGGATGCTGAATGCAATGTCTGGATTCCCTCACTTAATCTTTGCAGTGACCCTCTGATGCATATAGTATTAACATTTCATTCTGTGGGTAAAGTCCTTTCCTTAGCTTTCACAGCCAGTAAGAAGCGTAATTGAATCAGAATTTTATAGAAGTTGATGTAAAGTTCTAGATGTAGATTAGTCAGATAGGTGAAGTCCTAAAAGGAAAGAGGAAGCTTGACTTGATAAAAAATAATGGGGAAAAGTTTTAGTGATGTTGATAGGAAACACAATATGAGTCAATATTGTCCTGTTGCTGGTTGAAAACAAAGAATAACTAACATCTGAGGATGCATTTTTTTAGTGTTGTGTAATAGGCCAAGGTTGACAGTATTCTGCGCTAATAATCCATGTCCAGAGTATTAAATAAGGTCAGATATTAAGAGAATACTCAAAAGTTAGAATCAGGAGTATGAGAGGTCTTGCTTTATATAAGAAGAGAAATGGTGAGCTCCCAGTTTTGCTCTGGAAAAGAGAAAACCAAAGTGGAGTATGACAATCACATTCAGATATTAAACCAGAAGTCAATTTCTCCTTATTCTCTACTGAAAAATAGACTCCGTCATCACATTGAAGGGGAGCAAAATGGAAGCATTGTTTCAAGAAAACCTCTCTCTGATCCCCTACCTCTTCTCCAAGTCAGCCTTTTTGTTTCCAACATTCTTCTCTGTTCCCTCAGTGAGTGAGAAAGGAGCTACATACTCGTCAACACAGAAATCCTTCCTGAGATCTTTGAAGGCCTCAGATCATGACATTACTCCAGCAGGAGGCCCCTCGTGGACACCTTGTGGCAGGGGAACTGTGTTACTTCTGGCATTTGTCAGCTGTAACTCCAGGTAGACAGCTAAGCCAGGGGACACTGCTATCCCTGAAATATTTCATCTTTCACACAGAATGTGTGAGAAAGACTCTTCAACATGGGGAGGTAGGTGGAGGTGATGTATAAATGAATTCTAAATCACCGTCCCTTGAATTTATCAGTAAAAAAGGCAAACACAGGGGCTGGGGAGATGGCTCAGTAGGATAAGCACTTGACTGGCAAACGCAAGTATCTGAGTTCAATCCCCGGTTCTGCCAAAAAAAAAGGCAAACTCCCAGTTAAGCAAGTCAGTAGTTTAAGGACTTAGAACAATGAGAGATGATCATTGTCTTGAATGCTTCGACTCCTCATGTTCTGAAGGAGGCATTGTTCCAACTTTTTGTTCACCAGTGTTTTGAGTTAAAGGGAATGACAGACTACAAATTTATGCACATGGCAGTCACAAAATAGAAGACTAGATGCAACAAATGTAGCTGTGTCTTTCCCCCAGGACTCAATTTGTAAGTCTCTTTATTGCATTGTGTTTTAGTAACAATTTCCCAGTTTTGTGGGCAGTCTGTGAAGCCAGCTCTCCATTTATTTCAACTTTGTTGTTTTGCCTTTATGCTGTGAATTAAATGAATCCTTAGGGGTTCCAATTGTATTATGGAAAAAGAACTTAGAGTTCTGAGAACCTCAAAAACAATTTTTTTTCCTCAGATGTGTAGAACCTTTAGGATATGATTATCATTGTCAAGCACTTTCAAGATCCATCCTGTTACTTCTAATGACTTGAGATAGTATTTTCAGCTCTCTGCTATCATCATAATGACTCAATCTTTTCATATGGCATTTTACGTTTTATGACATGCTCTTTTACACACAATAGCCATCATATCTAATCTTGTTTAAAAACTAGAGCAGAGATGGCCAGATAGATATAATTTTCTACATTTCAGACACCGGGGCCTTGAATCTCAGAGCCTGCAAAGGCAGTGTCCAGCATCCAGCAAGACCACCCAGATCACGTGTGAATAAACTGATTTCAACAGTAAAAAAAAAAAAAAAAAGAATTATAGCAGACATTTTTTGAACACTACCTCTGTGCTAACTGCCAGCAGTAGTCATTTGATCAGCACTTAGGTTCTATCTTATCTCCGTCTTTTTTGGTACTAGAGATTCAACCCAAGGCCTTCATGCAGAGCTACATCCCCAGCTCTCCACTCTTTTAAGTGGTTTTTTTTGTAAGACAGATCTCACTAAGATGCCCAGACTAGGCTCAGATTTACAGTCCTCCTGCTTCAGCCTCCCAAGGTGCTCTGATTATAGGCATGAACTCTCATACTCATTTCTTATAGGATTTTTTCTATTTATGTTCTTATTAATGCATATTTGTAATATATAATGAATGTATTTGTTGCAAGGAATTGGTACATGTGCATATTGTATCTTAATTCTCATTACTTTCCTTTCTCTCCTTCCCTGCCCTCCATCACAAGTCACCTTCCCAAGTGGGAATTTTAAGTATCTGACATTCTCTTGTTTATCCTTCCGCAGTAGCACCACCACCATCATCAGCTACTGCAGATGGTTCTCATCTGATACATTCACATGTGTGCCTGTGCCAGATACAGTATGTTTCTTAACCAGACTCTTTGTGTTTTGTTTTTTGAGACCAAGTCTTACTGTGTGGTTCAAGGTGGCCTGAACTCACTGTATAGCCCAGACTGGCCTCAAACTTGAAATGCTCCTCCTCCTGCCTGCAAGTTTCTGGAATTACAGGCAAGTGCCACCATGCCCAGCCATCTTAACTAATTTTTGAGAAATGAATTCTCCAATTAACTGTAGCAGAAAGATGAATACGAGAGTCAGAATGAGGTCCAGTTTGAGAAGCTCAGATGGCCCAGCCAAGCAGAGTTAAAGATCCCAGTTCAGCATCTTCCTGATGGAGGGAATCCACATGCATTACTGAATCTCACTGCAAACCAGTTTTTGTTTTCTTAAAGTGGAGCTAACTCTAGACTTGGGTTTGTTAGAAAGAACGAATGAAACCATTAAGAGTCCCTGTACCCCCAGCACTCTGGGAGACTGAGGCAGGAGTACTCCAATTTCCAGCCCAGCTTGGCAACTTAGTGACTTAGTGAGATACTGTCTCAAAATAAAAAAGAATTAAAAAGGCTTCAGATGTAGCAGGGCAGGGATCCTAGGGACACATTTGTTGGTGGCAGGGAATGAACACTGTGGTAGGTGGTGTGCCTGTGTTAGCCCCACTTAATCTTTACAACAACCCTAGGAGACAGATATTATTGACAAATAAGGAAATAATCTCAAGAAGTTCAGTAACTTTCCCAAAGCTAATTCCATCTTGGGGGTCTCAAATGCATTTCTCAAATGCTATGAAATATCCCTACATCTTTCCCAAAGATTTTCCAATTGAGGTTGTCAAAGTATTCCTAAGGAATCACAGCCAATTTCTTTCATCCCAGAAGTTCCCTCATCTTTTTGTTTGCTATTATAAAATTAAGTCCAGAATTACAATGAAGTATTTAAAAAACTAATACTTCTCTGTAGTAGTGGTTTTTACTATCATCTGTTCTATCATCAGTGATCAGGAAGGGTATAAATAAGTGGATAAAATGCCCACTTCCTTGGACTTCCTTCCCTCTACCGATAGGATCAAGGTGAGCCTGGACAGTAATCCCTTTCCAACTCCACCCTCACAACCTACCCATTATTGGCCTCAAAAAACCTCATCCCATGATGCCTTTGATCATTGATCATTGTCCAGTCAGAGCAAGAATCCCAACTTGTGGGAAAACCTTTACCTCCCAAACTCCAGTTTCTCTATTTTATTCCTCCTCAAAACTGCATCCCCTCCAGGTCAGAATCCATCATCAGTGAAATCCCCTGTGCTACCAAACCTTCTTGGAATATAAGTTTGTCTCTCTCCAGAACATGCTGGATCTGTTGCCCTCTTAAGTGATGTTAGTGTTGTGTTCCACAAACTGTGACTATAAAACCTGGAGATGTGCTTGGTGACCTTGTTTCTCTCCACTGCTTTTATGCTGTTGTTCAGCCTCTTCCTGAAAACTCCCAGCCTTCAATCTCACTTTAGGGGTCATATAGAGATCTTAGAGAGCTCAGTCCTGCTCGGTATAAAGGCATATGGTGTTTAATTTTTAAAAAGTGGGTAATGAACCCTACATTGAGAATACTGGTGCTGTTTTTGTTAGTCAGGACTATCTCATGGGAGCGTGCTGAGTGCCACTTCCTCAGGATGACTGGAACCTTAGCCACTCTGAGGCAGGACCGGTGTAACTTGTAAGTAGAGACTGTGTTCCTGCCCTAGAGTGGGATTCACAAGATTTGTTTCTTTGGGGTACAGAGTGGCTGCAGACCAAATAAAATTTGATGTGTCTCACTGTGGAAGAGTAAGACAAGAATGAGGGGCAGAGTGTTTGGCATTCATATAGAAATAATTTTCTAAAAGGGAATGCGTGGAAGACTCAAGGTCTATGGTATAAATTATTTGTTTAGTTTCAAAGAGCAACTTTGTATAATTTAGCAAGGCTTTCTTATTTAAAATTACTCTCAAGGGGGCCTGCCCCTTAGCTCAGTTCTTTAAGTGGCTGCTTCAATAAAGCAGTCAGGCTCAG
>NDGN011543771.1:0-15700 GCA_002564285.1 Tympanoctomys barrerae
AAAAAAAAAAAAGATCTAATTGCTCAAAGACCTTGAGAGAACCCCATTTCCTTTGCATTTACATTCATAATGAGCAGAGGCTCCCATGAGCACCTGCGAGTGGAGTGGCGCTCCAGACTTGGCAGGTGGCAGATGCGCATTTAGACCCGGGTCTTTGGCTTCCCTACATGCTGTCTCTCCACCCCATCTCTGCCAAATGCCTAAGCTGCAAGACCTGGCCTCCCTGCCTCCCTCACCTGCTCGTTCTCAAGGATCCGTTTTAATTTTCCCAGGAAACGTCTTCCAGGCTAGAAAGGACTCTACCTACAGTACAATGTTTGAGGCAGACATCCTAAATGTCCCTAGTACCGAGCGTTGCAGATCATTTCAGTGGGCCTTGGTGACTACCTGTCGCCATGAGACCTAACCACGAACTATCGCAGTCTTCCTTCCCCGAGGCACTGCTGTTCCAGGGAAGGCTACGTGTGCTCAGCATACGTGGTTCGCATTTAGACCGCCTGGTGCGTTCTGCTCTGGCCTGAATTATTCCTTCCAAGTTAGACATTTTTTTCTTTTTTGGCATCCATTAAAAGTCATTAGCAATACAGGCTCTCTCTAGAAACACTCTGCAATGCTAACCGTAGGACTTGGAGTTTAAAAATAAGAATCAAAAGGGATTGAAATTCATGCCCAGAAAGAAATCTTTCCATATGTCCTTACTACAATTTGGTACGCCCCGAAGCTTTCGGAGCTGCTTCCTATAGAGCTGGGCTGTGTGACGAGCAGATGCGCGTCCCCGTCTGGCTCTTATTCCTGGCCGCGTCCTCCCCTTGCCCGAGAGTGAGGTCAGGTCAGGAGGGACGCCCCCTGCTGGCTCCGCGGGAGGAGCCGGCCTCCACTCGGGACTCCCGCCCTTGGAGGCTCGGTGCCTGCCTGACCGGCCTTGTTGCTGCCTTACAGAACTTGATTAAACTTGCTGAACAGTGAACTGTGAAATCAAATGGGTAACCATGAGGGCAGCTTGAAATTGGCTCGACATTTAGTAGACAAACCATAAAATAAAGTAAAAAAAAAAAAAACAATCAATTAACTGGGATCGCCAAACCTCTCTGTCAAATACTTCTTTCTAGTTCATTCCACAAGAATGATTATACCCTAAAATAAGTCACGCTTACCTGCCTTTTATTACTATTTTCTCAGATTTCCCTTGCAGCCTTCATGCTCTGATTTTAAGTATACAGTCTGATGGCGAAGCCTACCTACTAGATTATAATCCCCGGCATGTTACCAATCTGCCCCCGCTTGTCCCTTTCCCTTCTTTCTGCTCTTCCTCCCTCCTCCCTCCTTTTGTGCACACAAAATATTAGACGTTCGAGGGGCAAGCTGGCTGTTGGGGTCATCACCAGTCCTCATTACTTTTACTAGAAGATGCGAAAACAAAACTCAGGCTTAATCTACAGATGAGGCAGCACCCCACTTCTACGTCCCAATGACCCACTCTTTCTGATTCCATTTTGAGAGCTTTTCTGTATAGTCAGAGGAGTCAGGGACGTTTGGCCCACGAGTGACAGGCAGGATGATTCCACAGGTGCTCTTTCTCCTGAGAGTCAGTAGACAGCATTTCACATCCTTGCCCAGATTACAGTTCAGAGAAACAGATTCAGTGACTCACTGAGGTTTAGAGTGTGTCAGCTTTATTGTTACCTTCTAAAAGAAACTTCAGGTTCTTGCTCTCCAGTTCTGTGACTGCCGTGTCCACTGTGGGTTGCTGTGATTTCGCACACATACGGCCTGGCTGTCTCTCCCCAGAATAATTGCGCTCGGTGTGTTGTGGGCTAATGTCTTTCTATAGACCTTCTTTTGTGTGCAGCGTGCAATACCCACTGTTACGGATTTTGTTTTACATTTCGCAGCTCTGTGATAAAACCCAGGGAACACAGAGAAAATATGCTCTAGTGCTGAGCCGCATCCCCAGCCCAGAGTTAGGACTTCTTAAAGTTGTAGGAGCCTTTAGGATATCAGCACTTTTTCAACAAGACAGTCTGAGGTGAGGTCCAAACCCAAGCCTCCAGGGATCAACTTTCAGTATGTTGAGTTCTCTGTCGTCGCTGAGGTCATGGCTGGGCCTAGGGAATCAAAAGGGAGATTAACAGGTCTTACGGTTCAGAGACCATGACTTAATTTTATTTTCACCCCATGTAACCCTTATTGCTAATCTTTTTTCTTTTTTAAATAGACAGGGCTTGGTTTTCTGCCCCACAGGCAGAGTTGTATCTGTCAGGGTCACGGATCACCGTAGCCTGGGCTGGCCTCCCAGCTTAGCACTTCAGGAGGTGGCCGAAGCTCTCCTGAGCGTCTTTAGCTGCGCTGCCGGGCTGCTGCGCTGGCTGAGGTGATTAAACGCATTTCCCTTTCATGGTCGTTGTGCCTTTCAGGAAGCTCCGGACTCTGCCCAGCGCCAGACCTGGTGCATGAGGAGGATGAAGATGCAGCGCTACCGTTTCGTGAGCCGCCTTTCCACTGGGCTGTGCTCGGCAGCAGTGCTCTCGCCAGCCTTGATCCCACCTGACGAAGGCTCAGGAAAGAGGACTCAAGAACTGCAGAAAGTGCCAAGCAAGTGGACTAAGGGTGAGGGGAAGAATTTTAGAGAGATTAGTGGCCATGTGTGTTTTATTATAATAATTTTTAAAATTTTGAACATTCACCATATATTCAGTCTCCTCTCTTCTGTCAAGTTTCAGATGAAGATGTCTCTCTCAGTCTTCAGAACCCACAAGCAGCACACACGCTGTGCTTCACTGAGAGAGCCCAGATTCTGGCTTAGGCCGCTTTCGGGGGGCAGAGTCGGAGCTGGCTCTGGAAAATGTGCCAAGGGTGAAGGCCGCCTCGGAAGGAGCCCTTGTTGGTCTCTGGCCTTTCCAGTTCTCTTTGGCTTAGAGCCCAGCTCCTTCCCCCAGTCGTCTTTGGGCAGAGACTCTGCTAGGCCCTGCATGTCATCAAGGAAAGCACGAGGCAATTTTAGGCCTATGAACTTGTCAGTGAGAGCGTGCTGTTCCTCTAGGACTGGTGGAGGCTGGAGGCCGAGCTTAGGATCTCTGTCTCCCTCTCCTCCTCCCTCCCTCTTTCCGCCAACTGCTCTTCATCTCTCCCTCCATTCCTCTCTTACTTAGATACTGAAGACTGAGCCGATGGGGCTGGGGTGATAGCTCAGTGGTCTAAGCGCCTGGCTGGCAAGTGGAAGGACTTGGGTTCAATCTCCAGTATCGCAGGCCATGCCAGCCCCAGAAGCCAAGCTGGCCTCGAAGCTAGCAAGTCTATGGTTTTGGTGCTGGGATAGTGCCTGGCATATAACTGGTGTGCAAATAATACCTACTACGTAACTGTGTGATCTTTGTGCTCGGGAGAGCCAAGGCGGTCCCAAAGGCTCAGCCCTGGCCATGGCACTCGCGAAGGAGACTGAGGTTCCGCCCCGTCGCTCTATTTCTTCCCGTCTGTTTGTCTCTGAAACGTTCAGCTGTGTGAGCACACACAGAGTGGCTGCAGGTGATCGGCGGCGCTTTGGGGCAGGCTCTTCACACCAGACTCCAGCCAGCCAGGGAGGTGGTAGCTGGGTGTGTGCTAGGACAGCAGGCCCGGCCTCCTCTGCCCGTGGGCACACGCGTGTGTCGTGGCACAGTGAGGGTGGTCTGCACGTACACATCTCTTTGTTGACCTTCTGTCTTCTGCAATGTGAGAGTTAAACTACTTCAGAAGTTTTATGCCTTTTCTTTTCACCATCATTTGTCTAAAGCTATTCAGACTTTAGCAAAGGTCAGCTTGCAGTTCTTTGGCAAAGGGTCACCCTGGCAAGTGGCCGGCTATTTCTGGGTCCCCTGCTAGTGTTGCAACTCAGGCAAGCAGTGTCGATGATCTTTGGGAATTCTTGGTAGCCTCAGGGAGGTAGAAGTGAGCTGGAACTGGCTTGGTCCTCCACACCCAGCCACCCGGTGTTAGTACCACCAGGCAGGGCCCAGATGGGCGTCTACCGCGCAGTCCTGTTGCTGTGAGCAGTTGGACCAGCTGTGCCTGGGAAGCTTGCAGCAGTCTTTGGCCTCCTAGCGTTTTGACAAGGAAATTTGCTTCAAAGCAGATAGAACAATACTTTTGGAAGAAGAAAAGAAAAATCCTTCCAGTTTGGACCAGCAGCAGAGTGTTAGCAAATGGTAAAAGAGAGGGCCAGCGTGGGCTCTCACACCGGGTGACCCTATCGTTTACTTATGTAGGCTAGTTACACATGATTTCTGTCAGGTCCCATACCCAGAAACCTCTTATTTATGTCACCAGTGAAAGTTCAGTGTTTTTATGCTAACTGCTTATGCTAACTACCCCCGTTATGTTGAAGAGAGTATACTCAGTATTGAAAGCAGCGGTGATCCCCCGTTAGCTGTAAGGTGTGTGTTCCAGGACCCCCAAGGGGATTATTGAACTCTATGTGTGATACTCTCTCTATAAGTTTTAGTGTATAAATTTGGCACAGCAAGAGACCAACAGCAAAAATTAATAATAAAATAGAACAATTACAACAAGATGCTATAATAAAAGTTATGCGGCTGTGACCTCTCGCTTCCCCTAAATATCTTGTTGTACTGAACATGAACCCTCTGACCTGATATGGCACGATGGCCACGTGGCTGCGAAGTCACTAATGGGTAGGCGGTGTCCACAGAGTGGAAACACTGGCCAGCGGGACAAGCCATGTTCCAGGCAAGAGAGCGGGGCACAGAGCAGGGCGAGGAATGATGCCGTCACTTCGCCAAGAACACTGCATTTAAAACATGAATCTTTTGTTTCTGAAATTTCCCAGTTAATGTTTTTGGATCCAAGCTGACTATAGAACTGACCCTCAGAAAGTGAACTCCTGTTTGTGCGTCTGAGGCTCTGTACTTGCAGTTGCTCACGTAGAGTTGCTGGGAAAATTCCTGGTTGAGGCCCTCTTCTTCCGAATGTTTTCAAACACTAACTGATCGCCTTCTGAATTGAAGATTAACATACAAATATATTGCGTCAAAATAGACCAGATTACACTGTATGAAAAAGTCTAGACAATATTGAAGACATTATAACACAGTACTGAGCATTGATAATTTCTATCAATAGCGATATGGTGAGGCTCCGTGATGGCTTGTGTCTAGGTGTCCCCCCAAGACCCCACGCAGTCACAGGGCTGGCTTTTTCAGAGGGGGTTGGATCTAGAGCGGGTGACTGATTCAGGGTGCAATGCTAGGATTAAGGGTGGGGGATTACCAAATCAGTGCCCTAATGGGTTTGGCACCACCCTAACCCAGGTAGGCTGCGTACAGTGTAAGGGACAGAAAGAGGCCTGTCCTTGTCGCCCTCGCTTGCCTACCTGCTGCCTTCTGCGCTGTGAACAGGCCCCCTCTGTGGTGCCCCCTGCCAGGCCACCTGCCTCAGAGCCTTGGAGCCAGCCAGTGGTGAGCTGAAACCTCTACAAGCAGTGAGCTAAATAAACTTTTGCTCCTCTGCCTTGTGGGCGCTGGGTATTTTGCCTCAGTGGTGAGAACAGTATCTAAGATGGGCTTCTTGCATACATCTATAGAGGGCTGAAATATCATAGTGAGACTAAAGCAGTGTTGAACATATTTTGGTGAGCTTTGCATTATTGTTTTTTTTTTTTGCATTATTCTTTTAATATCGAACAATCACACATCCTCTGAAGACCCTTCTGTTTCAATATGTTTACGTAACTTTTGAATTGTACAGTTGGTTGAGAAAGTCTCACTGCATATTCAGGCTGGCCTTGAGCTCATCGTGGAACCCCAACTGGCCTTGAACTCAGAGGTTTTCTGTGTCAGGCTCAGGAGCGCTAGACTTGCAGACGTGCACCGTCGCGCATGGCTAATGTGTTTACTTTAAACAAAAAAATGGAAACGCTACTTAAAAATGAAATAATTTATTAACGTGACTAGTTTATTATTTATTACCTAGTGAACATAGACATTTTACAGAATCTTGAAGTATTTTTAACGAAGTCATTTTGATCACTCTAAACATTGTACAACGTGCTAGGTCTGTGAAGTCATGTGTTTGTCTAAGGAAATGAGTTCTAGTCACAGCAGGGAATTTTTCATCTCACTTGCTCGAGTGTGACTCTCACATTTGTTAGAAATACAGTAACTTTATTCTCCTAGGAGAAGACTGTTTTTTTCTGTCATTATATGTTGTGATTTCAGATACAGGCCTAACGTCTCTCATATCTTGCCAAAAGCACGGACTACATTTCCAAGCGATCCATGTTATTTACGCACAATGTGAACGTTTTCTATCCTAAAAAGCTCTGGCGCGTGCTGGCCACACAGGAATCCTGCCCTCACCATCCTTGCAGTGTGTGAGTGTGATGCGTGACTGTGGAGTCTGTGGTGACCTCACGCCTCCTGCTGCTTTCCCAGAGGGCAGCGGCCTGGAAGTGCGGGTGCACGGGTGCCCGGGCCCACTGTCCACGATCTGCAGCCCGTAGCAAGGGGTGTGGGTGCGGGTGTAATAACCCTGTGCCTTCCCACTTCGAGTTTCACTGTGCAGTTGGGGCAAGCTTGCTAATTTTATTTTTTTATGGCACATGTGTGTGCGTGCGCGTGTGCACATATGTGTATTTGGTGGGTAAATTATTATAGCGATTAATTAATTCCATATGCAAAATACCATATCCACACAATCACCTACACATTACAGGAGCAACAGTCTCCCGTGTGGGGGACAATATAGAAGGCCCCCTGGGGGAAGGGTGACACATATTCTCAGAATTTTAATTGTTGCTCAAATACTGAGGACTACAAAATGCTAAGACAGCCCCAGTATTCGAGTTTGAGCCTCGGACACGCAGCTACCTGAGAAGGTCTCCAGGTAGATGTGTGCTCCTCAGAGACCTCAAACTCAAGGCGTTCTGAGGAGACCTGCCCAGAGCCTGTCTAGGACTATATGACTCACTCTTTCCTCAGTTAATGGGTGGTATGATAAAAAAAAAAGACAATGGGCATCAATCCACCTAAAATCATCCCCCTCTCTTCAAGCACACTTACCCCACCATTCCTAACCCTTTCTGATCCAGCTCACGAAGCTGTTTTCATGAGCATCTTTAGTTGTACTGTTATGGTTTAGATCTGCAATGTCCTTCCTCTCGCAAGTGTCAGGTGTCCAAAGGTGACTGGATCAAGGGTATGCATTGTGTCAGGGGGCTGGGCCTGCTTGGAGGCAGTGATGGAGCTGTGGCCTGGGAGGGTCTCCCTCTCTCTTTCTCCCCCACGCCCCCAGCTCCTCCCTTTACTCTCTGCTGCCTGGCCAGTGAGAAGTGGGAGGGTTTGGGAGGGTTTCCCTCCATTCTGCCTCCCCACCACACTGCTACTGCCTTGGAGCCGGCTGACCATGAGCTGCACCCACATGTACCATAAACATCTCATTTTCTCAGTTGCAGGTATCAGGTATTGTGTCCGAAGAATAAGGAGAGGGACTGAGCCACTTTCCCCCAACACAGGGTTATGAGTTATGCAGCCCTAGTTGGGCTGTGGTTGCATATCCTGGGTGCTTGTAAGGCAAATTAAAAAGAGACCCTTCTTACTGCCTAGCTTTCTGAACTACAGTCATGTTAGTCACATTAAGGTTTTTTTTTCTTTATATTTGGTGATTTTTTTCTTTCATTAATAGCTGACATCTAAGTTAACACTTTACATATATTGACTCATTTAATACTCAAAATTCTTAATAAGCCTGGTCTTATTTACTGCCTTTGTTTTACAAATGAAAAATAGGACCATAAACAACGTGTGCTGACTTCTGGCCAATGGATGGGTGAACTGGATCCCACTCAGGCAGACAAGCTTCACATGAAACCCTCTCTCCAGCACCCCACGTCCGTTCTGTGCTGCATTCCTGGTACCTGCCTTGTCTTTGGAGACCACATGCTATGCTTCTGTCTTCTTCTTAGGGCTCGACTCAAAGAGGAGCATCAGAGGTGATTAGAGAAGATGGGCTGATTGGTTTACTAGCACCCCAGGAGGCTACTTCCTGTGGGAAGAGCCCAGTGCTCAGTCCTGAGCCCTCCTGACACGGCTTGGCCAGGAGGAGTAGGCAGGGTAGAGGTGAGCCCTCCTCAGCCATTTCCGCTCGGTCTCCTGCCCTTCCTGTGGCCTCTGTCCCAGGGGAGTTGCATGTGCACTGTCATTGTGGTTTGGAAGGTTGTGGTGTTGCAGGCCCTTCATGAGGTTGTCCAGCAGAGCAGAGAGCAGCAGCTTCCAGACCTCAGGGTGTCGTGATCACTGCTTCCCATGACAGACTCTGCAGCTGGACTCCTGGGTGTGCTTGGGGGAGTGGAGCCCCGGGCTGCTCAGGTGAACACAGGCTGGGTGGGGCTGGGTGGCCACAGAGGGCTGCCCCATCGCTGCGGTCGAAGACACTTAGAGGTAAGGCGCGTGGGGTGCCGTCCTGCTCACTCTCATTTCCCAGGGAAGAGGTCACTTTCAGCTTTTGTGACTGATTTGGAGTTAAATGTGCCCCTGGGACAGAAGCACTTGGTTGCAGGCTCTCTTTGTGACAAGGGTGACAGTTGTGAACTCCCACTGCTCACAGCCCAGGGCCGCACTGAGGATGACACAGTGGCCTTTCACGCCCACATGGCAGGAAGCCGGAGCACTGAGGGCTTCTGTAGGGCAGGGCTGGTGGCGGACTCAGCCATTTCTGTGTCCTCGCTTTGTTCTCTGCTGTGCCTAGGAGTGAGTTGAGGCCGGGCAGACAGAGGAGCAGGCTGTCCCTGGCAGACTCCAGCTGGCTCCCACAGGGCCACAGAGGATTTTCCGCTGACCCCAACAAGCCTGGTGTCAGGAATATCCGACATGGGTGCACGGGCCTGTTCCCTGAGACCAGCGTGGCTGTTGGAGCACTGAATGTGTGAGTCTGGAGAATGCGGCTGTAGCTGCGGGGAGCTTGGCTCTGTGCTGACCCAGTCCTGCAGCCAGGCGCCTTCCCTGCTCCCAAGCAAGTTATTAAAGAGGAGAGTTCGTCCTGAATGGTGCCCCTGCCAGGACTCGGGGGCAGAGCTGGCCACACACAAGGTTCTGGCCTTTGCTCTGAGTCCCATTTGTTCAGCAGTACCGGTTGCCCTCCTCCTCCCTCCTCTGATCAGAGAGCTGAAGGTGCCTCCTTGTCCTCAGGGCAACCTCACTCTGCCTGGAGAACAGAGTTGTGGGACCCCCATTCTTCTCACCCTCTCTGCTCTCCAAAGGTCAGCCTTAAGGAAACTATGCCGGCAGCAGGAGGAGCCTGGCTCTGGTGTCGGGCACAGGGGTCACCCCACAGCACTTGCCTTGGTGGGCACAGGGTCAGCTCCCTCCGTGGCTGGGTGCCAGGCAGCAATGTGGGGCCTGTGGTCACTTAGATGGAGAGATGCCCACAATCTCTCCCTTTTCCCAGCAGGAGGTGCTCATGGTCCTGGATGGGGTTCATTCCTGCTTGCTGAGGTGTACTTGTCTGTGAAACTGCAGTGTGTTGGCTGTTCCAGGCCCATGCGCTGCCCAAAAGGATGCCACTCATGTTTTGTGAGGATCTGGGTCATTTGGATGCTCCCAGCCTGGGTTGTCCTGACCAGGACTGTACAACCTCTCTTTGCTGCATGCTCAGCCCACTCCCGTCTTTACTGATGGAGAAGGGTGACAGTTATGAAGGTGTGGAGTAAGGGAGAAGAGCAGACACTACTCACTCCTTTTCCTTCTGCAGTACCCTTCCTGGTGGCCGCTAGCTCTGTTCCCAGCAGTGTCACCTGTCACCTAGTTGAGGCTTGCACCAAGCAGAAAGTGCTACCCAGAGGGCAATGTGGTCTCGGACTTGCTGCGAGGAGAGGGGGTCTGGTTGCAGGAGCTCGCTGCAGGAGTGACCCGGAAGTGTTTCTCTCCCTTTCTGACTCCGCCTCTGATCTCTCCGCTCCCAGCTTTTCTCTCTGCCATGCCTCTCTCCTTGAGGCAGCTGATCATGGACTGAAATGGGAGCAGCTTCTCCACTCCTGATTTGTTCCTTACAGATATTGTGTCCCAACAATGAAGAGAGTGACTAAGATACCTTCACTGAAGAGATGTGAGAGGGCCCATAGCTGAAGTTTTTTGATTCTAACTGGTTTATGGATGACTTCTGATGCACCTCTGGGTTAAAAGGAACCTCTTTATTTGGCTATTTCTTCTTAAGTGTAAGCCTCCTTAGTCATGTTATGCTAGCCTTTTGCTGAGGAAGATGTGTAGGTAAGAGCCTTGGCCGGAGAGGCTCTCTACAGACCTGACTTTTCAGGCCTTGAACCTCTCAGAGAATGAGGTCAGGCTTGTGAAGCTCACACCAGAGCAGTAATTGGGCAAAAGTAAGAGAGAGGGCGGGGACATAAAGCACGAGCAACAGTGTGGCAGGCAGACCTGCCAACTCCTGGAAATTATTCTGTGCTCTTATTTCTAGCCCAGTTGGTCTCATGTTAAAAAAAAATAATTTGGCAATTACTAAATGAGCAATTTTCTGAGGTCATTAATTTGCTATGTTACTTATTTCTTTTATGCATTAATGAATACCTGAGCTGTTGGTCATGGCATGGCTGAAGTGGCAGGGCCTGAAAAGGCTTTGGGGTGTGAGAAACAATGTTCTTTGCACAGGCCTGTGGGGCTTCCAGCAGCGGACTGCAGGGGGCGCCGCTCACCAGGGAGCCGAGGCGCCCTTGCACACTAGGTTTCTCATTATTTGGTTCCCTTATTTGATCCCCACAGCAGCTCAGCAAGGGAGGTTCTTTGGCTCCTTGGCCCCGGGTTCCCACTCTCAAGGCTGCCCTGGACTCAGCCCGTCGCTCCTCTGGAGGTCTCTTGGGCCAACTGCACAGCATCCTTGGGCATATGCAGATCCGGTTAGTTGTCCCCTTTGTTCTGTCCTGATCACTTATGGCTCATGGCTCCCCTGCCGTAACCAACTATGCAAAGGACAGTTCCTTTTCTAACAGAGAGCATGGCCCCGGTTCTTCAGGTACTCTTTTTGAAAACTCAGTGAGACCCCATCTCAGACATTTGTTTTCTATAGTGAGCACAATATTATGTCTATAAAAAAGAAGCAGCACAAAACCAACATTTTTGCAAACTCAATGTGATAATCTTTGTGTATTAAGGACTTTATAAATATTTTAAAGATTAACAAGTGATTGACTTCATAGTAAATCTTATGACAGTTAAACTTAGTTATCAACTTGGTTGGCTTGGGAGCTGCCTAGGCCATTGGTGAAGTGCACTCCTGGGTGTGTCTGGGATCCTGAAGATGTGACCTTGGGTGCCACGCCTGGCCCTGACCCCTTCCCTGGTGCTCTTCCCTGCTGTGGCTCCGGGTGCCATGAGCTGAGAAGCTTTCTTCCTCTGCGCCTTTCTGCTGTAACGTCTCTGGCTGGGGGTGAGCTGGCCGTGAGCTGCGTCCCCTGAAACCATGAGCCAATACATTTCTCTTTAAACTGTAGGTGTCAGGAGCTGTGGCAGGAAAAGTGACTAACACCCTCATCCCTTAATGAGTTGACTACTTGTGTCAGAAAAGCTAGCTTCCTTTCACACTGGGGTCACATTCTGGATTTGTTATTGTAAGAGAAATATTGCCAACTGTTGATCAGCTGCCTCAGTTCTAAGTTGGGCTGGACTAAGGAAGAAAATCAGAAGAAAGCTTTCCTGTTCTTTTTCCTTTCACATCAATTCTTTATCCCAAAAGCTCTCTGACACCATAAGCCACTGGGACACAGCACCCTGTTGATCGGCCACTTAGGACTGCGTGTGTATCTGCTTTATGCAGCAGACTTGTGTGCAGGGCTTCTGTGAAATCCAGTGCTCCGGAAGTCTCCCCACTTGGGTCCCAACGGGGCAGGTCCTCTGCCCTCGGAGTGGCTCAATCCACCCTTAGTCTCAAAGCCAGAGCCCTTGAGAGAAAGAGGATGAGCTTCATCTGCATGCGGGACTTTGGAGAAATGAACAGAGCGCCTGATCTTGGAGCAGGACTTCAGGGCCAGTCAGGAGCGCAGATAAGATACGTACCGATGCATCTGCGGCCTGCACCCCATTTCGGTTGGAATGTTCTGCCTCTTTCTTTTATTAAAAGCGTATCCTATCTTTAACTGACATAGTCATTGTACACACATGGGGTATGTTGTGACATTTTAGTGTATGTATGGCTGCAGTGTGTAGGCCAGGGTTGGTCCACCTCCTACTGAGATCCAGAGTTGCTCTGAGCCATGAGAAATTACAATCTGGTCATTGAAGAACGCCCCCGTAGCCCATATCCCTGTCATGTACTTTAATGGGAAAGTAATTTTAGTAGTTGTGTAAGAAAAGCTAGCAATGGAGAGTAAAAATGACTAACTGAAAGGTATACATGATGAAGCTTCAGTTAACGTAGACACATGTCTCCCACAAATTTGTAGGAATGTTTTCTATTTGCTGGGAAATTTTTGCATTTCCTATGTAGTTTGTCATTCTTTATTGTTTCAGATTCCTTTCCTATTCAAGGTTGATATTAGAAGCTTGGTTCTTTCTTGAGCTCCCCGGTGAACAGTGGAGCAAGCAGGAGCAGTCAGCTCTTCCCCCAGCGCCTCCGGCGGTCCTGAAACCTGGTCAGGTCCTCCTTTCTCCTCAGCACCCCTAAGAAGCAGGCCAGCCTGGGGTAGAAGAGGAGGCGATCACCAGAGACACAGCTTTCAGTCCAAGGAACAGGGAAGGAGCGAAGCGACAGAAGCCTACCAACTCTGTCACTCATCAAGTTAGATGTGGTCAAAAGACCCCAGTCAGGCAGCACGAAGTGAAGCTGAAAGTGAAGAGAGATGCCAAGAAGAACGCATTGCTGGAGCTAAAAAGCTACTCAGACCGATAGTCGCTGACTAAAAAGTAGAGACGGGGGCAGGTCCCACCTCCTGGGAAGGGGCCTTATTCAAATAAGGACCGGAGATGCGTGAAATAAGTGCAAATTCGCTCATGATCCCACCGGAGAGAACGCAGAAACAGGCATCTACATTGATGCAAGAGATGAAGAACTCAAAACATATATGATGTATAACCAGGATAAGAAAAAACTGAAGTGGTGGAAAAGAAGCAGAGTGAGGAGGAAAAGGGAAACAAAATCCACGCAGTCTACAAGCATATCTTTGAAGCTACTGAAAATAACAGGTGCGCTGGCCTGGGGGGGCTCTGGACGGGCAATAATGGTATGTGTCACCACGTACCTCCTTGTGAATTTGTACTGACAGAAGATAAAAAGAGAGAAGAGAGAGAAGATGAGATTTCATCAGAAGATCGCATTGAAAGCGGGCTTCGGCCCGAGCTCACTCTTGGATGTCTGCTTGTGTGAAGGAGAAGGAAAAGACAGGCCTGATGAATGTGATAAACTCTAACAAGACACGGGCAGAAGGAGGCTGACTCCACAGCAGCGAAGCCGCGGCTCGGTGGCCTCGAGGTGTTTGAATTTCATGGCCAACAGCTCGATGAGGAGGAGGAAGCGGATGCGCGTACGCAGGGGCTGGTGGTGTCGGGGCTGATGATGCTGCGAGCGAGGACAACATACACGTAAGCCTGGACGTCCCAGGAGACGTGGGTGACACAGGCATTACTGTAGCCAGGCTCAAAAGATTCAGCCCCGGCGCTTCAGACAAGGATGAAAACAACTAAGTGCAGCTTCTGGAAGTTGGGTCGAGAGTGGTGGAGGGACATGCGGCGGAGGAACGGGAAGCGGGGCCACCGGCTGGTCCTGGCGTTGAAAATACTTCACAGGGAATGGACCGGATGCATGAGAAGAAAAGTAAAACACACTTGATTTAATGACCCCAAACAACCCGAGAAGAGTCAGTCAGCTCAGCGGGAGCTGAAACTGACTCAGTTCATTTTCTTTGCACCTAAGTAAACAGGATGTTTACACGCAGATTCTGGAGGGTTGGCTTGCCTCTGAAGAGGGAATATTTTCCCTGTGTCTTCTCGAGACTCTGACTTAGGCCACATCTCACAGGAAGTTCATTGGAGTTCATGATAAATTGCAAATATGAAGGTCGTGGCAGAAAACAGTAGCTGTGACTACCCCAGTAGGAAGCGTGACTGCTCCTGCACCTTCTGGTTTTCATTGAGCATGTGCTAATACCAAGAATATAATTTACATTTAAAATACCCTTCACCGATGCCATTTTTAGTGAGTGATTGTCTTTCTTGTGTATTTACAGGGCTAGAAGCTGGCCGGGGTTGGGCACTGTGCTTCGTAAAGGGAGCTGCACGAGCAGGTTCAGTACCGTGTATCTTGGGCCAGCTGCATGGACATTGGAAAAGGAGCTGAAGCCCAGTGGGGTCAGCCACACTGTCCCGTGTTCTTTTTTTGCCAGTAAAGTTGTAAATAAAGACCATTAGACATTAAAATCTAAAAAAAGAAAATAAAATCGAGTGTCTGGAGAGCCTGTCCGCCTCAGTGACCCGAAGGAAGGCTTCCTGGAGGGAACCGGGTTGGAGGTCTTCTGTCCCAGCAGAATCCCTTCCTTGATCACCCTTCTTTCAGGACAGAACGAGTTCCTGCCGCCACCACTAGAGGTCTCCAGACAACCACCGATCGGTATCTGAAGCCTGATTCCCGCTGGGTGCCAGCCGCGCAGGAGGTGGGGAGGTTGGTTCCTTCAACGCGGAACCCCCCCCCCCCCCTCCCCGGGAGATTTGAGGCCGGAATCTTAAGTTTCCAAAGACTGGGAAACTTCTCCGGTTACTTCAGCAGATGGCCGTCTGCTTGGTGTCGCGCCAGCACGGACCACTGTGCCTCAGGTGTGTCCTGGCTAGGAATGGTGTCAGTCCGGCGTCTCCTGGAGCGGCAGAGCAGGGCTTCTGCCAGCAGGACGTCTTCGGGGGACATGTGCACCTCATTTCAGGAAACTTACACCCCAGTGTGGGTTGCTCTGCTGGCTCTTCTCCACTGTGTTTCCTTTCTTTTGTTCTTTTTTTTCCTTCCCCTCTTCCTCTGCATCCTCATATACTTCGGGCTGAACTCAGGTGAACTCAGGGCCTTTGCACTGCACTAAATGTCCAGCCCTTTATACTTTTAATTTCGGAACAGGGTCCTGCTAAGTCACTAAGTTGCCCAGGCAGGGCTTGAACTCTCTGCTCTCTGCCTCAGCCTTTCCTAGTGCTGGGATGGCTGGGGGTGAGGGGGAGGAGGAGGGCTGAGGGCCAGTGTGTTCCACTTCACTCCACTGCAGGGTTGCCCTGGGTCCCCCTCCACTTTCCTGACCGCTAGGAAGAGCTGCAGGCTGCGACCTGGCCCTGGGGTCAAGAGAACAAACTGCCCTCAGCTTTCTGAAGCCTTCCTGTTCCAGAGGGTGGCTCTGGATTTCCTGGGAAGTGACGCTGTTGCCTCCAGCGTCCTTAGGTGGCCGGCGAGATAGCTTAGTGGACTAAGCACCTGCTTAAGCAAATGCAGGGACTGGGGTTCAATTCCCAGCATCCCAAGCAGTGGTGCAATCCTCACTCCCCCAGGCGCACTGAGCCGGCCACCGAGACAGGGTGTGGTGGTGCACGCCTGTAATCCTAGCACTGGGGAGGCTGAAAACAGAAGAATCACTAAGGGTCCGAGCTGTGTAGTGAGACCCTGTACCAAATACATTAAGAAAAGGGAGAGAGACAGAGAGAGAGAGAGAGAGAGAGAGAGAGAGAGAGAGAGAGAGAGAGAG
>NDGN011543774.1:1885-19166 GCA_002564285.1 Tympanoctomys barrerae
GCTTTGCCAAGCTTGTTCCAAGTAGGTGCTTTAGACCACTGAGCCATCTCTCCAGCCCCTACCTGCATATATTTTTAAGTGTTTATATTTGAAAACAACCATTTTGTTTACATGGAATTTTTTGAAAAGTGATCTAGATATATTATTAACTCAATGTATTCATCCAGAGATATTTTTATAATATTGTTACATAGTGCTCTTAAGCATCCCAACAATTTATAAAAAGTGATATTGAAATACCAGTGGTCCTGCAATATTGAAAGAAGTAATAGGATTTTATTCTATAATAAATTTAATTGAAAAAACTTCGTAAAAAAAAAAGAAAAACTTTGTGGCACAAGTTCTTGAGGCAAAGATTCAGAATATAGAAGAGATAAGTAAAAATAACGATCAAAGGGAATTAAACATCCACGTTAATGGCCTGAGGTATTTACCTATAAAACTATTCAAGACAAACATTTTAAATGGAAATATAATTACCTTTCCACACATTTCCTTTAGAAGATAGAAGTAGCATCATCTTATTCAGAAATCCTCTGAACCTCCCAACCTTATTCCATAATTTTGACCCCCAAATACATACATAGGATATACTAGATTATAAATCACTTTTGAGAAGTTCTAAATCAGATATTTAAAAAATACACTTGCTTTTAAACTACATGCATATTTCATCCTTGTATTATTTCATTTTATTTCTATTTCCTACATTATTCTACATAGATAATTCTTCAAATCATGTTTATCATGAAGTTTAGATATTTGCAATAAACCTTCAGTATTTTTTTTAAAGCTTTTCACATAACCTTCTTTTCATTTAGACATTGATAAAGAGACACCATGAAAGCTGACATTGCCCATGTGTTTAGTTAATATGCCCACGGTTCAAAAAGACTCATATTACCTCATTGAGGGAGTTTCCCCTAGAGCTGTTGAAACCTGACCCTGAAGTGTTTCCATAATATTGTCATCTGAGTACAACTGCATAGGCGTATTAAACTGAGCATGTACAATCTTCACACCGGGAAGTTCCATTTCCAAAGGAATGTTAGGGGCCATCTTAGCAGCAACTTTCAAGTCACCTGGACAAATTGTACTAAGAGTACTGACAGAAGAAGGGGTGCTACGTCCACTGCCACCATCAATACCGGAGGGTGTGCTGCATCCACTGTGTTAGTGACCACGTTACACAGAGATGACACGAGGAACCGGAAGACACAGAGAACAAGTACAGAGAGGTTAAACGGAATTGAAGACAAAAAATGAGAGGTAAACTGTATGAACTAAAACACTGCCTAGACTTTGTTTTTAAAAAGGGTAATGTTTAAATATTCATCATTGAAGAAAGTTAAATAAAATTAAAAGATGCAGGTACTATTGCATTTGTTGGCTCTATTATACTAGGTAAGTTAAGGGTTATTTATATAAAAAATTGTACATGAAGTAGATAAAATACGGCTATCCTCACTTTTTAAAAAAATAGGCCAAATAACTTTATTGGTGACAATATCACTGATAAAATGACACTGGCTGGACATCATTTTATATTTTTGGAAGTACAATATTTAAAATTAAAATGCTAATGAATGATCCTTTGCAAATGCTAAATTAATGTGTAGCATGGAGATCCAATCAAAGTTTAGAGGAGCATTTTAAATAAGTACATTTCAAGAATGTAGTTGAGCTTTAACTGAACGTAATTGGCTACTTGTAGGTGGTTAAGTAAAGATTATGTGTTAAGGTTATTTTGAAAATATTTTATTACTGTGTTACTCCTTCAATATTTTTATTTTTATTTGTTATTTATTTTTTTGTGGTACTGGGCATCAAACTCAGGGCCTTGCACTTGCTAGGCAGGCACTTATTCCACTGAGGTATCTCCCCGGCCCATATTTTTATTCTTTTATTTAAAAATAAAACTGTTCTGTAGCTTACAATAGGATCTGGACACAGCCAATAAATGCTTGTTACCTTGCAAGTAATAATTAGAGAACAAAAAAGGTAGTCTCAGACTGGATGCTACCACCAGGTGAAGCTATATTTCCTTTACATATAGGGATTTCATGTACATTTGTGGAAGCACAAATATATTTCCATGCGTATTTTTCATTTTCTTTAAAAATTTAGTTATAGGGACTTATTAAAATATCAAAAAGGCCAGGCATGCAAATTTAAAAACTAGAGAGATTTCATATTCTTTATGAAACTGGGTAGGAAACTAATTCTAAGTGCAGATATTTATTTGTATATGCTAAGGATTGAGCGCAAGGCCTCATGCATGCCTAGCACTTGCTCGATTGCTGAGCTACTCCTCAGCCTGCTACATGCATTTTAAGTGCAGCATAAGAGATACATTCTGCGAGAAAACGAGAAAACGGAATAGGCTAAGAGATTTTAAAAAGCAGTCATTTAAAGCAAAGCAAAAAGAAATACTAGTATTTCTGTCAATCTCCATCATGCCTGCAAGTTAGTGTTGCTGTATCCTGAAGGTGGAGCAGATTCACACAATGTGGTTTCCGTAAGGTCATTGTTCTCGCAGCTCTACCCCATTTTTGCATTTGCTCTCTAAGGCTCCTAATGGTAACTTCAGCTCCACATGGACAGCAAAACTGAGAAAGATGAGGGGCAGTGGTGTGTCTTTGTTTTGTTACTTTATTCATGTTGCAGCCTCATTAGTTTGTGCAGTCTCTGTTTCTAAATGGATTTAAACATTTTAAAGAATCTTTTGTGCTATCTGTTTTGGTTACCTCCATAGCCTGAATAATGGACTTGCTCTTTTATTTTCTGGCTGTTGAGAATCTGTTTGAAACTTAATCTGTACACTGGTTAAATGACATGACAAGCTGCCAAGTGACCTTCTTTACCGTTTTTGGAGGCTCAACATTAACTTGGCTCCTGAAATTGACTCCATCTAATAAAAGCATAGAAGTTAATTGCAGTTGTAATGCAGTTTAGGCAGGAGAATGCTGATTAGGCCTAACTGTAATGAAGCCTATTAAATTGAATTTGGGCTCAAAATAGTGAACAAATTCAACCAACATTTAGAACTACTCTGACCTCACTACCAGGCAGGCGCTGGATGCTAGCACCACTCTGGAACTTATAGAAATGCTTTATTTTGTGATTGTACATACTAATCATTTTCTGATGTTAGTATTCTTGTCTACCAGCATGTCTGTGCATATAAATTGAAGTAAGCAAGAGCTGCATATTCTATTTCCTACTTCCTTTATCATGCAGTTTAGGGTCTCATGTCTTTTAGGCAATGGAAAACAAACCCTAAGAAAATAAGAATGACCTTTTATAAATTTCTGGGACAACTTAAAATGGTCTCTTGATCTATTTTAAATAACATAGCTTTCATGGACTCCAGCCACAGTGGCTATCATAATAGGTCACCATGACCTATTCCTGTGACTTGGAAATATAGGTATTAATGAGATTTCCTAAGGCAGACTCAGCAACTTGGAAAGACTACCGGTAAGGTACATAATTCACTCCATTACTCCATGCGAGCATCCTTCAACAGAGAACTGACTTCTCTGAGGTGTTTACAGGCTTTTTGGGGTAAGCTTCTGGATGTGTAAGTTCTCCAAAAAGTCACAGAGGAATTGTATTTCAATACTTGGATCTTTAATGGCTTGTATATGTTTTTATTATAGCCTCAGTTTTACAGATTTATCCATAAAAAGGATGCTTCAGTTATGATCAAACAATGAAAAGAACTGGTGTTAATAGTAAAACCTCAGGGAGATGAACATAGTACAAATTTAGTATTTCACTTTATTTCTGATTAAAGAAGCTCTTCACTAACAGTGCTGTAGTAGCTTGGCATGCAGCCCTTCCAAATTCTGCCTTGAGTAAGTATCATTTTGAGAGGGTAAGAAGCTTGAAACTTGAGGAAAAGGTATGAGGGAGCAGAAAGAAAAGGAGTGGAGAAGCATCTTCATGATTCTTCGGCATTAGTGCACAAGCATCTTTTTATATTTAAAGTAAATCTGCCTATTTCTGATTCCTTTTCTCCTCTCTTATTTATTTCTTTATTGTGAGGTACCAGGGATTGAACTCAGGACCTTGCACTTGCCAGACAAGCACTTACTCTACTAAGCCATCTCCCCGGCTCTCCTCTCTTATAAATTCAGCTTTTTAAAAAAGAGACCTTTAAATGATAAGTTTGCAAGTGACTTGTCCTTAGCACAATTTTAAGTTAAAATGGAGGCATAAAAGAATTATAGATAGAAGTCTGTATCTCTCTAAATTTTTCTAAAAATGAAATGTCTAAAACAAAGGCAGGGAATATATTTCTCTAATGTATGCTTTGGTTCAAGCATCCTGAAGTCTTATAGGTGGGAGTTAATGGATTTGCGGTCACATTAAATTCAAAAGAACATAAGGATACTAATAATTATATAATTATGTGATACTTTGTGAAAGTCTTTTCTTTTGTCTTTTCGAGGCAGGGTTTTGCTATGCACTTCAGTGTGGCCTTGAACTCACAGCAATCCTGGCTCAGTCTGCCAAGCGCTGGGACTGCAAATGTGTGCCATCCTGCCTGGCTGGGAAGGAATTGGGCTCAGCAGCAAAATAGCATTTTAGCATTTAATATGGTATCGTTATGTTATTGAAGGTGTGATAGTGTGGGGAAGCACCTCAAACTAGAACAGCAAAAAGGGGGAAAGATGCAGAGGAAGACAGAATGGGACCAAAGACTGAACAAAAGGAAGAAGAAAGGAGGTACAGAGTGGCAAGGACGAGGGAGGGCTAATGCCTCCCCACCCCCACTCTTCTCAGCATATACTGAGGAAATATTACTTGGTGCATCTAGGACTTTGCCCCAGTGCACATTTACTATGTATTTATTCCTCTATCCTGGCCTTGTTTCTGGGGTGGGGAATGTGGAACAAGTCTGACAGGGACCCCGTAGACTGTGTTTATCTCCCGGGGGTGGGGTAGGAGCATCAGTCTCTGCTTAGCCACTTTCTCCTGATCTTCCATGCCTGTGCTTCTTCTGGATCTGATATCACAAAAATTGTGATGGCCACTTACAAACCCCATCTGAAGACACGCAAATCAAAAAAAAATTAAATAATAGAGTTAAATAAAACGTGCTTGGAAAATTAGCCTACCCTTGGCTACCAGTTTGGAACTGGATGTGATTTATTATCCATTGTTCCTGACCTGGTAAGATCAGTCTGGCCCATTCACCAACTTCTTTCTTCTAAGTTAATTAGTTGAGATTAAAGTAATGGCTTTGAAGTTTTCTGAAGTTGCTTCTGCCCAGTGTAGCAGTACAGCACATTACTGTAATTTCTTTCTCCATAAATTCAGGTTCAGTTTCTAGAGATATATGAAAAAGATTACCTAGAAATCATCATTTTATCTGCTTGATAGATGAGAAGTCAGACTTGGTTCATTAGTATTATAATTTTGTACCTTTGTCCATTGGGGTACGCAGTACACTTGCCTCCCTCCTAACTCTTGCTTTATGTTCATTTTCAATCAAGTAAAAAAGCTTCTTTTTAAGGGGACTCTTTTTTTTTGCCAGTATTTGTAAAAATGAAAGTTTATTTTTATGTAAGGGTTAGAATTAATGGGATTTGATAGTTTGCTGAGAAGCAGGTACTAAAGTGGGATGACCAGGGTCTGCCAAATACATAAGGACGCCAGCTTTCTCACGTGTGCCCTGTGGGCCTCTGTGTGCCTGATGGAATTTGGTTTCTGTTTCTCTTCCTGTTGGAAGGGCTTTCCTGACCTGGGATAGAGCAAGTCTGTTGGACGCAGAGGTCACTGTGTTCTGGATAGAATCCTCAGAGCAGCAGGTCCTAGTTATAAATATACATGATGATGGCCTCAATTTCACAGCTCTATGATCTGGTCTGTATTTACTCACAGAAATGGAGAGGATTTGGCTTAGTGCATTTGTTTCTTTTTGCTTTTGAAGTAAGCCTTGCAATGAAAAAGTTCACTCCAAACATCTAGAAGTTACTTTTCTTGGTGATTAGTAAGAATTGATTAAAGGAGCATGCATATCAAACTTCACAATCTCAGGGTTTATGACCTGCTTCGGCCTGGGATTATGAAAGGTTTGGGCCGAATATTGTGCTTGTGTTCAAAGTAGTTCACATCCTGTGAAGACAAAGGGTTAAAGAAGTCCCTCAGTGGAAAATTAATATTTTACAACACAGTTGAGTGAGTGATAATTTTACAGAGAGAATATATACCATTAGCTATTGACATGGCTAAGAAGGGTGATTATAGAACCCGAATGATTTGTTCTTTTTACCTAAATGCTCAGGAACTGGTTGATCTGACTCCAGAACAACCAGAACCATTTTCTAGATGCTTGTCTTTTAAAATAAAAAGCTGATAGTACCTTTAGGAAAATAAAAAGGCAACAACAAGAGCTGGACTTCTGAAAGGGAAAGAAATCATACTGTCACTGTTAAGCGCACATTGAGCAGAACCAAGAGTCCAGTACTTACTTTTGAGGTGAGCTAGGAAGGAGCCCCCGCAGCTGTCCGTGAAGCGCATCTTGGATATTGCTAGTTGAATAGAGCCCAATTGGTGAGTTATAGGAAGCGCTCACTACCTGTCTTTTGTCATCAATGTTTGCTGCGGCAACAAAAGGCTGGGCCCTTCTGTTGTGTGCGGTACCAATGGGTTTGAATTCCTGTACAATGGCAGACAAAATACACACAGCCACAGAGTGCGCACATCGTTAAAGAGCAAAACTCATAGCACTGCTACTGTTAATAAAGGCATCTTTACCCAACACCAGGTTAATGGCAAGATTAAGGGAGGAGTTAGGGATAATTATTTGTACCATTCTCTTCGAAATTCAATGAGCTATATTGATCTACCAAATGTTGTGATTGAAAAGAATTAAACATATTAAAAATATTGTAATCTAGATCAGGCATTATGTTTCACATCCTGTTCCCTACTGACTTTATCTACTACTTTTAAGACATTCTAATGACTCACTTGAGTATTGAAAATTTGTGTCAGAAAAAGAATAGCTATACTTTGGATTTTCTCAGTTGGAACTTAGGTGTGTTTTCTATGAATGAGCAGCTTAACAAAATTTCTGCTACTTCTTAAAACAGGAGAATAAACATTTGTAAATAACTATATTGAATTGTCTTAACCAACCTAGGTAAAATTTTTCTTTCCAAAAAGTATCCACAACAGTAATCCCAGCACTCAGGAGACAGAGGCAGGAGGACTGTAAGTTCTAGCCTACCTGGGTAAACATATCGAGATCCTGTCTCAAAAAACAAAAAAAGAAAACAAAACAAAATAACATAAAAAGCACTATAAAAATTAAAATTAGGCATCATGTTAATTTTTGAAAAATAAAAATTATGAAAGTAGGAATAACATATGTAAAACACTTGGGCTTTTTATTGTGATGATTTCATACTGTGCTTTTAAAGAACTTTTCATTTTACTTATTTCTAGGTGTTAGTACGTCAGAGACAAGTAATGTGTGTGATTCAAAAAAGATTTTTACTTTATGAACAGGACCACACATCAGAGCCTTAAATCTTGAGTTTGACACATACCTGAATGATTGAAAAACCTACATTATTAAGTGTAAAAACAGTGCTTTTTGCCTTGAATATATGTATAATGTTGTATAAGCATTAAATTTTTTTTTGTTTTTTAAAGCAACACAGAGACACACAATACCAGTAGAGAATGCTATAGTACACCCAAGCTGATTCTTTTCCTGAATCTAGCTGGCAAATGTAGCACGATCAATCTTTATAACAGTGTGTTATTCTCACATTCATATCGACTTCATTTACTACTGTAAATGTGCTTCCAGTGATGCCACCAGATTTGAAATAGTACAAACATGTACAGTTATTTGAGACATCACTGGGCAGAGAGCATTTTCTCCAAAATTTGTAATCCTGTAATATTTGTGTTGACATCATTTTTTTTCCTTCTGGTCATTACAGATGAGTGAGTTGTGGCATGGTGCATTTCTGCTAGAAAAGGAACTGTGAAGAGGAGAAAGAAGCAGAAGGCAATGAAGAATGTAAGAGAAAAGGAAAAGAAGAAGGAAATAGAAAAGTTGGAAAAAGAGGAGAAGGAGATGAAGGGGAGACAGGAGGAAGAGAGGAATAAAGACATAGAGGAGGAGGGTGAGGAGGAAAAGGAGGAGGAGGAGGAGGAGGAGGAGGAGGAGGAGGAGGAGGAAATTTAAAAAAGAGGCTCTTGTTGTAGAGATAATACCTGTTTTTCTTAGTTTCTTGTGTCTGAGAACATAAGCCACCTTTCTGTAAAGATCCAAGCTGAAAAACCCTTTGTTTTTGGTTCTCCTGAACAGGGAGTCTCTACTCATTCTCTCTTTCATCTTTCCTGCTTGTGGCACAGTCTGCTTTTCTTTACGTTGTATGACAGGGTAGAAGGTGTACAGTTCCAATATTAGCCTATTGAGCCTTCTTCAGCTACCCCAAATCTCTTGATATCTGGGCATCAGTGATGTGGTAAAGAGCACTGTTAACCTGGAACAGTGTGTGCTTACAGTCTTGTGAAGCTGAGAAGAAAGTTTGAATTGAATGCAGCTTAGCCCATGATTCTACAGTGCAATCGAATTGATTGACATCTTGTTCATTTGATTTTTTCCCTCAGTTGCCGTGGCTCACAGCTAAGGAGTTGGCTGGTTGAAGACTGTTGCTACACAATGATGAAACAACAAAGTGTAGGTTTAGAAATGCTCTAGCCTTGGATTTTAGAACATGTACAAGTGCATGCAGCTAAACATTTCCATAGTGGTACAATCTGATTGTTTTAATTGATTTAATGATGAACTTGTATTAGCTGTATTTTATGATTAACCATTATAACTAGCCATGATTATCATGGCATGAAAAAGTGAAGTGGAAATAATTTTAAGTAATATTGATGGTCACAATTCAAGTCTTGGTAATTCTTTTTGACATGAAAGAAGACAGAAGGCTAATTGCCTAATTTAGTTTTGGTGGGTTCTGTATCTTTCAGGCTAATTAAAATGTGAATCAGGCAGGACTGAACTACTCAAGGTTTGTGGAACTCAGCTTCTTACAAAAAGGAAGAAAAAAAGTACTGAGGTGCTTTAAAAATCTTGATAAAAAGAATTAAATTTAAATAATTAGTTAAAATAATATGATTTTTTTTTGGAAAAAAACTGCTTTTATTTCTTTTCTTAGTCTTAAAATTATACATAAAAGTCGGTGGTGACTGTCTTGCAAATGAGGCGACTTCTCTGAAAATGTTTGTGTACACAGTCTCCAGTGGTACTTCTAAATAGCAACACATAAATTAATCAGTTTCAAGTTCCTTTTTTTGGTCATTTTTAGTTTTGGTTATACAGACTGCAAAAGCCAAAGCTGTACAATTTGTTAAAAGAAAATCCCTTTACTTTCCATTCAGGTCATAAAAGGAAGTATTTCTAATACAGCATTCAAATATTTTTACAGAAGCTTTGCAAAGCATTAGTTGACTGAATTCTGGAGTCATTCCCTGAAGTACAATGAAGTAGATTCAACCAAGGTAAACAAGGGATTTAAGCATGGCACAAAGAGGGGACGTTCTATCCAAGCATTACATCACTGCTGATGGCCAAACAGAACCAAAAGACAAAACCAGTCAGATATTTACTGTCATATTTTAATTCCTTTTACTTTTTTGGGGGAAAAAAATCACAAGTGACAGAAAATATCAGTAAAAAATTTATATAGCAGTTAACATAGTCCAGCTCTTGTGTTTATTCTTCCCAGAAAAATATGGCTTTGTGTTATCTCTTAGGAATTCAAAAAGTAATCATTCAAGATAACAATTTAAAAATATTTTTGAATGATAGGAGCTTATATTAAGGACTAATATTTTGAGTCGATCAAATGGTACCGCTACCACAGTGAAAGCTACATAACCTGACAGAAGCCTGTGATACTTAGAGAATGCAATTATTGACAATGGTCTCCTTCAATGACTGCAACAGTGACAGCATTCAAAGCCATTCCACCCTCAACTTCTTACTTGGAGAAAGACTCAAGATACAATCTGAGATAAAGATTCAAGTGCTTACTATCTGAATCAGAAAAAGTATGCTTCATTCATAGTTTATTTTTCTTTCCCTATTTATATTTTTTTCACATAAAAATGATAGGGAAATAAAAGAAATGAAATGAACATATATTGGATTAAGACACAATAAAAATACTTTTTAAAAATCATCCTTGTGCTAGGGAGATAGCTCAGGAGCACAAGCACCTGTGTAGCAAGCTGCAGGTGTTGAGTTTGATCCCTGGTGAAAAAAAAACCAAAACCAAAAAACCCTAAATCATCCTTACCATTTATAGACAATCATTTCTTCTTTACATTAATTCCTTAGATGAAAAATAAAGTCACCCTTAAAGTCATTTTTTCCTCCAGTGATCTATTTCAACTGTTTCCTATGTTTCATGAGGTAGAGTTTGGGGGAAATGGTGAAAATAAAAGTTTATTTTGTGTAGGCTGCTTTTAACTTATTGGAACATTATAGATTAATTTTATGAAAATAAACTGTGAATTTGTAAGAACATCTTCCTTATCAAATCTATTGCAGATATGCAGTCACTTATGTGAAAATGATGAGAACATCCTTGCTTAGAAATGAATTATAAAATACATTAAAAAACCTAGTCCGATCTGTATAGTGAGACTCTGTAGACCTTGTACTAAACACATAAAAAAAATGAGACAAATTATTTCTGCAGAGCATCTTTTCTACTACAACAGATCAATTATACTTTAAGTTGTTCAACTAACTTTAAACAAAAATGAAAGTAGTAGTTTGTTGGAGAATGTAAGCTTTGAAGAAGTACAAGCTATATACCTTTAGTTTAAAGCAATATGTTATTTAGAAAAATGCATACACTCACTAAAAACTCTCCAGGATTGTACAGAAGGAATTTATTCCACTGCTGTGAGCTGATCTAAATCAGGTTCCCTTTCAGCTTAATATTTAAGTCTAAATTCATAAAATTAAAATTTAAATGCTCAGTGATAGTGTGGTAAGATGAAAAAATTTAGATTAAAGCTTTATATCAATTGTTGCTATAACTGTATAAGACAAAATCCCCAAGCACGAATCTATATGTAGGGGAAACATCAGTAATACATAGATTAATATTTTATTTATGGCTATATTTGAATGGTAGGATGTGGTATTTTCCTTTTCAATAGAGAAATAATTAGTCTCAAACAATTTGTCTTTAGTTTCAAATTAGTTTAAATTAATTTTAAGTGAAAAAGTATTTTATTCTAAAAGCAAATGTCACAATACTTGCAAAAATGAAAATTTGACTTCAGTTGAGACACAAGAACTCAAGTATTGTAACACTCATGCGTTTTACTAATTATCTGCAATGGCAATTTAAAGCTTGATATATTAATGGCATTTGCTTCTCACACTGATGCACCATTTTTGTCCCTAAAAATAACTGCAACTTGGTTTCCCTCTAGTCTTGTTCTATGTTAAAGTCACTGTTGAACTTTCTCACCACATCTTGTAGTTCATGCCATGAGATTTTCATATAGTAAGGGATCCCTTGAAATGTAGCTATTTTGTACAAAGAATGTTTGCCCTGAAATACCAGATCTTGTGACCTTGTGATTTACAAATCTGGCCTAAGAGTCTCACAGGAATAGAGGTCATTCTATCCATTAGGAAATGTGTTGAAACTGTTCTTCTCTTGGTGCCCTTTACACATGGGCCTCATGAAGAAGATTCCAGTAAGAATCAGTCATGGCTCAAGCGAAAGGAATTTTCAAAGGCTCCTTCTGATTGCTATAGTACTTATATTGTTTCACCTTTTTATACTATCATAAGAGGCCAGGGAGATAGGTCAGAGCCACAAGCACCTGCCTGGCAAGCACAAGGTCCTGAGTTTGATCCCTGGTAACCCCCCAAAAAGTATACTATCATAAATATTCATATTTTCAACTCCTAAATCCAGGATATATGGGCTAATATATGATTGACAAAAGACTAAAATATTTAATTAACCACTAGGAAGAATGTATGCAATGTGTTAATTATTGAAACTGTCCTATCCAAAAAAAAGACTAGAATATTTAAAAATTACAATCCAAGTCTTAAAATAATCATAAGAATGGGTTATCATATGGCTAACCATAGCCATAAGCCAATGCCCATTGATTTGCAAAAGAAGGCTCTTCTAGAGGTCAGATTTAGGAAGTGCCATGAGTAAGCATCACTAGGGCTTGATACTTGATCAAGTCTGTCTTCTTGGTGATGTACCTTGCATCTCACATTGATGAAGTGGGGTCCCAAAATTAGGTGACATTTTGAATGAAAAAACAATTTGTGAATAGGGTGTAGTACAGCATGTGTGCTATGTGTAGATAAGGAAACACAGAATTTCACACCATTTGTGGTGGAGATTACAACAATTTAGGGAGTCAATAAACATCTGTGTCAGAGACTTATATCTCTTTTCATTTTTTTAAGCACCAGAGAGTCTCTTTTTCTCTTGTGTTGCCTCTACATGATGAATTGATGAGTGTAGGAGGGAGAAAGTAGGTTTTATACAAATAATGCACAAGTGCAAAGCGACATATACATGTGACAGCTTTGTCATGAGAGACTTTCTGTCATCTAAATGTTGATTAGAGGCATTAGTGTTCGCTAAGCCACCTACAACACCAGGATGAGCCGCCATAAACATTCAGATCACAAATCACTATATCTACAGACTAAATATTCTTCATTCCCAAATCTGAGATTTGAAATGTCTCAGAATGGGAACTTTTTGAGCAATGACATAATGACGAAAGTGGAGAATTCTATACCCAATTTCAAGAGATGAGTTGAAGTTAAAATAGAGGCACATTAAATTATTGTGTAACATCACTAACATTACTATGAGGCCATTAGGTATATCTAAAAAATTACTCTCATGCTTAGAATTCAGTCCCATATGTAAAATACCTCATTCATGTATGTGAAAATATTAAAAAATAAAACATCTGAGAACCAAAGTACTTCTGATCCGAAAATCATTTCCAATAAGGGATGCTCAACTTGAATTACCCATCCTGTTCATTTGCTTATCTGTCTATTACTTGACCTAAATATCCCTCTCAACTTCAGAGTCACTGTGACAGAGTAACAGCTGGAGGTGATGGTAGAACAGTTTTTGAGAACTGATTCCCAGGCTGATTCTGGCCAATATTAAATTCACTGTATCTTTCAAGCCTCCAAGTCCGTTCCTTGAGTGTCTACAGGAGTTATGTGTGAGAGAGGCAAAGGAGAAAGAACAGACACCTGGTTCTTGTTTTCATGAATATTTGTCTTTTTTTTTTTTTGTTGGCAGAACTGGGGATTGAATTCAGGCTTTTGTGCTTGCCAGGGAAGCATTTATTCCACTGAGCCATCTCCCCGGACCAATATTTGTCTTATTTACCCCCTCTGGGCCTGTTTTACTCTCCTTTTGCTCCGTGTGTGTGTGTGTGTGTGTGTGTGTGTGTGTTTAATTTCATACAAGGTCTTTCTATGCACTTGATGCTCATAGTGATCCTCCTGTCTCAGCCTTCCCAGCACTGGGATTACAGGCATGTACTACCATGTCCAGTTTCAGCAGCAGGCTCAGTGCTGGGCCAGCATGGCATGTGGTAGATACCAGGGGACTGAACCCGGCTCCTTGCACTTGCTAGGCAGGCACTTAGATCACTGAGCTATCTCCCCAGTCTATTCCTTGTGGTTTTTAGGTTCAGTCTGTACCTTCCCTTTAGTCAAAAGTCCAGGAAAAGAATCCTACAGATTCATTCCCTCAAAAGATGATCCAACATATTTCTTCTTCTGGGATGATTGTATTTTAACTGAATATACACCTTTGGTGCAATGTAATTATAAAGAGCAATGTAACATTAATAAGGAAGGAATCTCCATATGATATAATAGTAATGTATATGGCAGCCCTTATAATACATGGGGATGAGGGTAGGAAGCCTTGTTACATATGCAGTTTCTGACTTCACTGACCAGAGAGGCCAGTATCTTAGCTTGGAGTAGAGGGGTACCTCATTAATGAGATCCATTAATGAGATCCATGAATAGCTATATGAACAGATCCATGAATAGCTATATGAAAAGATCCATTAATGAGATCCATGAATAGCTATATGAACAGCTCAATGTACCAAGCTTTTTGCTCATACTAATTTTTCTTAAATCTTTGAGAATCCCTGTGAAATACTTGCACTTATGTTATTCTACATCTATGTAATCTGTAAAAAAACCAGAGAATTATAGAGACAAGTAGAAGATGAGAAGGACAAGTTAGGAGTTGATCTTGAAAGGTGAAATAGTGCCAAAGCATGAATTGTAAATGTTTTCAGTTCATCTTTTTCAAAATATGCAGAAAAAATATACAATGGAAATATCTAATCCCCTTAGTAGGAAAACTGGCTTCAAAAGGGATATTAAATTCATTTCTCTAAGGACCATTTCTAAAACTCTATTTTTAACTAGATTTTTTCAGTATGTCACAATGAGGATAGATTTGACTCTTTTAGACTTTTTGAATATTGACTTGGTCAGAAAAACATCAGATTATTAGATTAATTAATTCATGAGTTTGAGTTGCCTCAAGGGAAAATCCTTTATCTGTTGTAATTCTGCACAGGCAGAATATCTCATAACATATACAAATCTTTTTTTTTTTTGTGAGATAAATTTGATTATAAAAGGCCAGAATTGACAATAAAGGATGTACAGGAAGATCTGGGTGAATAGTTGAAGGATGGAGGTTCACAATTACTGTTAGATTAGAGACACCTGCTTTAAATGGGCGAGCTTATTTTTGCTTTGTTTTGTTTTAACAGCTCAACTTTTTAGATTACCTCATAGCCATCTGGCAGAAGTCTACCATAAGAAATGAAAAAAGCTAGTGGATGCGGTGGACTTAGCTAAAGTCTTCTTGATGAGCACATGCTTCCTTTTAGCAAGATGGTCCCTTAGGCATACAAATCTTTTCTCAATATAAGAAAACATGGATCATATAAATTAATCTCAGAGTAAAGACACACCACCACCTCATCGGGTGACTTGCTCCAATTTTTATGTTTGCTACTTCACCCTTCTGGAAGCATCTCCATAAAGGAAAAGGAAATACAACGAGTATATCATTTACTCCAGAATTCATACCTGTGGTTCTGACTCTAAGTTGATTTTGAAAGGATGAGCTTTCCCTTCTTCAGATACCTGTGGGGACCACAAGCGAGTTTCTGCCCTGTAAAGAAAATAAAGTTTGTAAAGTTTCAATTCAACTGGGACTTCTACTTTTAGTGTACTTCAATTTCCCAGTATGTTTGTGAAAGTACTAGGAAACCTTACTAATTTAAGCAAAAGGATTATTTTTTGCTTATTATTCTGGATTTTTCCATCCAATTATTCTTACTTGTTTAATATCCTTTGGGAGAATCTGGAATGCACCAAGACTACCCAGAATACATTGGGCAGTTTCTGGAAAAAGGTGGCCTCTATGTATGTGGGAAATAGGACAGAAGAGGGAGACTCTGGACGATCACCCTGCAGGTACCTGCAAACTCCTTAGGCTTCCCCTTCTTCCCTCTTATCCTACCCAGGCCACCACAGGTGACAGGGAGGGACTGGCCAGATGGATATCTGCTGCTGGCATGAAGGAACTAGGCTTTGCCTAATGCTTTTCTTGTATCTGTCTTGGACCCTGTGGCTCCTAAGAGACTGTGTGCTTGGGGAAAATACAGTTTCTATATAAATAAGGAAGAGACTGTTTCACTCCTCAACACCATGGTTGTTTGATTGATTGAGCCTTCTGTAACAGCAGAAATTGTGAATGTAGTAGCAACAGGACAAACATGCAAACAACCACTGTAACCAAGTCATGATTTTCATGGCTGGGTGTCATCCTTTTGGAAGCATCTCCATAAAAGAAAAGGAAATACAATGTGGATGTCATTTACTTTGATGACAAGCAATTGGGCTGCATTTTTGTTGTTGCTGTTGTTTGTTTGTTTGTTTTTTGTCAGAAATATTTTAGTGGGGGCTAGGGAGTTGGCTCAGTGGAATAAGTGCTTCCCTGGCAAGCGCAAGGGCCTGAGTTCAAACCCCTGTTCCGCAAAAAAAAAAAAAAGAAATATTTTAGTATCTAATACAGTCCCTACATATACATTAGCATACCTCATGATCCTATGAGCTGAATACTGTACAAAACAGCCAGTGACAAACAGGAAATTAACAATGAATTCTAACATGATCATATTTGGGTGAGTCAAGTTTCTTTTAGGAACATCTTTATATGTCATTCCTTTCTTTGTCTTTTGGTGACAGGGACTTACTACACAGTTCAACCTGGCCTTGAGCTCACTTTGTATACCAGGATGGCCTTGAACTCACAAAGATCCTGCTCCTCAGCCTCCGAGTGCTGTGTGTGTCACCATGTTCACCTTCATTCCGTTCTTTATCACACTGAGGGCCACAGAATGATTAGTCATATTGTTCTGTGTTTACATAGTGGATGAGTATTTTCATAGTCAATTAACTGGATTGATAGAGAAAGAAAATAATCCACTGGGCCTCTTCTACTATTTTGACATTCCAGAGAATTCTTTCTCAAAATGATTTGCCCAGAACTGCTAGACTGACTGACTACAGTGAACAATAAAATGGTTGGTATATAAAAGCCAGTAAGAATGCTAGGTCCCGTCGCACTCACAGTAGGAGGGCGAAACTATTTATAGTTCTGATTCAGGTTCTCTTGCAAAAAAAAAAAAATCAAATTTAGCCATCACTAAGGAGCACCTGTCAATTTTGAGACACAGCTGGTGTGCGGCTGCTTTAATCCTGTCCTGTGCATCAGCATGAGTCATGGACTCTGTACCAAAGCCATCGATAGCCAGGATCACATCTCCAGGACACAGGTTGGCCGCCGCCGCCTTGCTTCCTGGAGTAATCTGGAAGAAACATGACACTGTCAAAAAGCCAGCACTTCGCAACCTCTTGAGTTTCGTGGCTGATGCTTTTTATTTCATCCAGATACTACTTTTGATGGTTCAGTAGACAGGAAACCTTAAACCTAACAAAATAACTCCTAATTTAGCAGTTGTGTTAATCTTCCCATCTTGTGAAACCATTTTTTAACCACGTTTCATATACCACTGTATCTCTTATTCTCTTTTAAAAACCTTTTTTTCCCCTTTCCTTTAAAAACTCCCTTTCTGAATCATATACTTTTTTTTTTTTTTT
>NDGN011543778.1:6790-19494 GCA_002564285.1 Tympanoctomys barrerae
AGAGAGAGAGAGAGAGAGAGAGAGAGAGAGAGACAGAGACAGAGACAGAGAGAGAGAGAGAGATCGCCAGGCAGAAAGGCTGCCCTGCTACATTAAATCCATTTTTTAAAAAAAAAAAAGTACCTAATGTAGCCTCACACTTGTTTATTTTAGTCGCCAATTTATACTGGGAAGAGATGCTGGAGTGCACTTGGAAGGCATATTACAAAAATATTTCAAAAAATATTTTCCTAGACATTGGTTGTGACAATAGCAATCCTGCCACTCAAAGACCTTACTTCCCTTCCCTCTTTCAAGTCATCAGACTTCCAAATTTTCTTCCTTTCCCACTTTCTCACCCCCTCTCCAATCCTCCCTCCCGCTCCTCTTTGGCCCATTCTCTCCTTTCGCTTTGATTCCTCCTTTGCTGCGCCCGCATTTCGGGGCCGCGCGGCTGGGCGCTTGCTCACGCTGGATTCCGGGGGCCGCGCGCTGCCGGGCTGTGGGGCAGACGCCTTAATTCCCGCCGGAGACCCCGCGGGCTGGGCCCTCCTGGCTATTCTTTCCCAGCTCCAGTTTTCCTCTCTCTGCAGGACACAGAGGAGCTGAGCCAAGTTCAAAGTCACGTCTCCGTCAGCTCTCAGAAGTGCTTTTTTTCCTCTGCAAACCGCAAAACCTCTTTCCTTCACGACAGTATTTAAGCGAAGGACAGAGAGAGAGAGAGAGAGAGAGAGAGAGAGAGAGAGAGAGAGAGAGAGAGAACAAGGGGGAGAAAAGCTGGGAGGGCTTTCAGAGTTATTGCCTCAAGTAAACGGTTCCTTGACCGAAGAAAAGCGGCCAAGCAGCGTTAGCCACCGTATAAGTGAATTTCCCATTTTCAACAGGTTTCTGGAAGGGCCCCTTGGCTCGGTGTCAGTCTCGTGGGACTCACAACTGTCTCCAACAGGCAAACATGGTCCCTCTTTGTAAGTTTCCCAAAAATGCTTTCTTTAAATAGAACGTTGACTGCACCCAGAAATCCCGAGCCTGCGGCTGGTAAGGATCCTAGCTCCAGGGCGCGCGGGCCGGCGTTCATTTCTCTGCAAGTACAGGGAAATGCACGGATGAGAATGTGTCGTGTATTAAAAAAAGAAAAATCCCACCTAAGACCAAACGCTCTTCAGCTGATCACCTCTTTTTGGTGTGTGGGCCTCTCTCTGTGAACCGTGTTGATTGAGTTCTTTGGTAGTAGGATGTACACTTTGTGTACATATACATAAATACTGTATGAACATTTTCTCTCTCTCTCTGTGTGTGTGTGTGTGTGTGTGTGTGGTACATTGCTGGACAAATTTGTTACACTGTTAAATTCCAAAACAAAACTATTTTGCCACCACCCCATTCAAACTTTTAATTTTCTTTCTTCTTAAGGGAAGGAGTGGAAATAGAGAAGGACTTGGAAGAAGAAAGGAGACAAGTGCCAAATTCGGAACACAGTATAGCTCAGACAAAAGTGAGGATTTTGCAGGATTCTAGCATCCTCTTTACATCTTAGACTCATAAATTTGGCAAGATACTCAACAGGATATTAAGTTGCAAGTCACCTTTGATTCAGTGGTCTCAGCTACTCCTGGGCTAGGTGACCCTTGACCCATGAAGGACCACATATGTAGTGGGGGACCCCCCTTGTGCAAAACCCACTTAGAACAAAAGTTCTTTGTCAGAACTTTAGAATAGTGTAATGTAAGAGAGGAAATTGAAAATCTCAGCTAACGTAACTTTTATATATCATTTTTAAGAAAAAGAGAGTGGAGATATCATAAGAAGGCCCTCTCCAGTCTGCTAAAAGAACTTCTTCCTACAATTAAAATTTATTCTTCTGCAACTGGGCTTATTGTTTTTACATCTCCATAGAAAATATGTGCTCTCCAGCTGTTTAGTGATAGGGATGCAACTATGTGTGTATTTGCAACTACCTCTGCTTTTGCCCCTGTATTGGTGACTGACAGTGGTTGTAGTTTTCCAAAGGAAAAGAACTAATTGTCCTTACATATCTCCTTCTTGCTGATGGGAGTGTTTCCACTGCTGCAAAACAAAACAAAAATAAACAAAGGAAAAAACCAGGAGGCATCAGTTTACATGAATGTGTTTAATTATTCTAAGGACCGTTATCATTTGGGCTTCCTGGCGAACTACATCCAGGGAGGTTGAATAGGACGACAGGCGAGCAGCTTTCCAATAAACTGCAGTATTATTGCAATAGACTTTGTAATACAATTTATGCTGTCATTCATAAATAACAATGCCATATGTCAACCATATTGCTTACACAAGTAAATCCATCAACGTGTCACTATTTGATTTATCCCAACAGCTTCTTCAAATATTGAAGTATAGTTACTGAAAAAGATGTTGAGTAGGGGGACTCCTCCCCCACCCAACTTTAAGATCTTAAAAATTGCATACCTTGCTTGCCCCTCCTTTATCTCCTATTTTAAAGTACCCTAAAGGATTAGACATGTAGGAAAAATAATTTTTTGAAGTCAATAAAAATAAATATTAAATAATTATATGAATTTTACACTTAAGGGAGGCTTATGGTTATTGTTTTGAACTTCTGAGCATAGTTTAGAGCACAATTATGTGTTCCCATGACATTACCTACACTGATGGTCAAATGTAGGTCAAAGGCCTTTCTCCAACTTCCAACTCTGAGAGTAAAAATTATTGATAACCAAATGGGAGTATGATGATGGGCCAATTTTACACAACATATTATTTAGTAGTGGGGAGGTAGAAAGTGACCATTTTTCAACAGCTTTTAACCATAAGAGTCAAGTAGACCTAGGGTGGGGTCCAACTCTAGACTACCCAAACAACATAAACATCCATTGGAATCTAACATCTCAGTCTTAACTACTGCCTTATCTTCATTAAGTTCTGCAGGTGTCACAGAGAGCATAAACTGTAGCAAGAAGTACATTCTGGGGTACACTTAGCCAGCCCCTACACATACCCTGCAGACTCAATAGGATCTCAGAAGGGTGAAGAGAAGCACTCAGAGATCTTTAAATTACAGGTGATTCAAGAGCACTAAGGCCCCTAAGCCCAGATGTAGCCCCTACTGTAGTAAGGCAGATATCAAGTGTCCAGGGTGGAGGAGTGGGAAGTCCCTGCCCAATTCAAATAGGGTGGGCCAGACTAGGAGAGGTGGTTTTCTGGATCTTGCACCCTAGACTTCTGGTGAATCTGATTTGGGAAAAAACTTGAACCTGAAATCCCCATTACTTCTGAACCTGACAAATTGCCATTGAAATGCTGCTTTGCTTACCCCCTTGCCCAGCTAGTCTCATCTTACAGAGACATCTTAGGGGACCACCACCACCCTCCCAGTATCTTCCAGCAGTCTGATACCCTGGCCCTAAGCGCCCATTAGCTCCATTGCATTGGGCTTCATAGGTCCTTGGGCTCATCTGGGTGTCCTGCTCACCCTTAAACCTACCTCTGGCACAGCCAAAATTACACCCACCATCCCAAAGCCCCAAGGACCGACCCAGCCTTTCTGCAAGGAGGCTGCTCTCTCCGAAACCACTCAGGACCAATGAGTTGTAAAGCAATTGCAGGGGCAATAAAAGATGGCTGGATGTGTCCCCCGCCTCTTTTCTTATCCACCCCACAATTCCCAAATGCCGTATCTCTCCCTGTCTGCAGAAACAATCAAACAATGGCTCAAAAGCCAGGAAATGTCCAATTCACTTCCCTTAGAGTTTATTAATTGCCCACACTCATCACAGGAAACTTGGCTGCGTTCAGCAAGGAACCAAGGGCACCACAGAGCCAGGGAACTGCCGGCTTCCCTGCACATAGCTGGAAACCAAGCACCCCAGAAGCCCCAGTGAGCTGAAGTGAGGCAGCCAGGCATCAGCCAGCTGGACCTTTACTATGCCTCTCACCTCCTCAGCCTCTTTGTTTAGAACTGGAAGGAGACTGGGGTTCCGGGTGCAACCCAGAGGTCTAGAAATCAACAGCTCCAAAAGGCTGCATTCGCGCTGAAAGGACATTTCTATGGCTTGCCTCCTCAAAGTCTCCATGCCTCTGTACAAGCCCCTCTGCTGCAAAAAGCACAGGCAAGGGCATGAGCCTGGGACATTGCCCTGAGGACCACTATCACCATCAAAATTTGGGGTTAAATCAACAGAAAGAGAACTGGCATTTGGATGTTTACAGACCCCTGCTCTTTAAACGAATACATTATTTTCTTCAACGCCCTGGAAATTGTTGGTGTTTATTTAGGAAGTGTGACACAGTTGTTGGGCCTTTAGAAACTCAGCATTTAAGGGGTTTGATTTGGTTCCCAAAAAGCTTGAAAAAGAAACAGCATACCTGGGGTCAGGCAGGTCATCACAATGACAAAAAGCACGTCTACAAAATAAAAAGCTCTTTTATAAAGGAAGGCAATCCCGGAAATCCACTGCAAGCCTTCCTGATGACCATCTAGCTAGGCCTATTCTCAGGTTTAATTGGCAGGGGGCTTATTGGCACCTTATTGGTGTTGATTGAAATTTTGCTTCCAGTCTTTTCTTTTAAGAATTAGCATCTCAAGTCGATCTACCTGAGTCAATTATCTTTTTTAGGGTCTGAGTTTGGTCATAAATCTGCAAATATTCATTAAACTCATTTTGTAAATATCCCTTTTCCCAGTTACTACCCAAATCTCTGTTATTTCCTTAAAAACTATTTTCTTTTTTAAGACTTCCATAAAAAGAAATTGATCAGGGAGCTATATTTGAATTAAGACATATTAAATCGACAGCAGATACATATCACGCTGTGTTTAACAAGAGTTGTACAAGGAGGCGGGTTCCAGATTCCGCACGGCTGTGCTGCAGCATTATTCACATTTTTACAGCCTTTCCTTCATGCCTCCACCCATTAAACCATTAAATTTCAGCAATTCAATAAAACAAAGCAGTTATAATTTTGACGAAAAGCTATTTTGAAGGGAGTGGAGGTACCCATTTTATTGCACAATAAAAATGCTCAACAGTCCATATTATAGCCTAGGTTGTATTTATTTTCTTCGTTTTTTTGTTTTGTTGTTTTGTTTTTACGTATAACCTGCAGGACTGAACTCAAGGCTGCCATTACTGCAAGTATAGATGTTCATTGCCAAGAAATTCAAATAAAGGCAACTCATTTGAAATGTTTTGAGAGGAAATGAATACAGTGGTGATAATTCCCAATAAGATGCTTCCTTTATAAAGCATGGCGTGGTCTCCACCGACCTTTCTGTGGTTGGCTTGAGATGTTTTAAGTCTTGCAAAACTGTGAAAGCACTCTTGCCCCTTCAAATACAGATGTATTTGTTGCTTATTAATTTTTTGAGGGGTTTGCACTTGTGCTTTATTATTTCCTTATCTTTGAACTTTATTTAAAGCTTAAAGAAAAAAAACATCTGAAATCTGATAGCATTATTGTCTTTGTTTGCTTGTCAGTTTTGTAAGAGAAATGACATTTCCAAGGCTCCTAAGGAAGCAAGCTCTCCCTTAAGTAGTAATGTCAATGGCACTACCAAACTCACTCTTGGACTATCTCACTTCTCTCCAAGGCCATTTCCCAATGATGGCTTTGTGTGATCTATTTTTACCTGCAGCAAGCAAACATAGAGCTGGTAACATGTTTCATTGTATCCCCAAGTGAGGAAGGAAATCACATTCTATCCATTACTTTTTTTCTTTTTTTACAAGTACTTTTGTGGAGGGAAACAAACATTTTTTAAAAAATCTAATCCCGAGTTTAATTTTTGACCAGTTTGGAACATCACAAATTTTACAAATGTTTTCTTTTTTGAATTCTGGAAAATAACATTTTGGTAAAACTTGTTTTGGGGGGGTTTCATTTCTCTAGCCTTCAAAGTGATGCAGAAAGAAAAAGTGATGTAAAGGTTCATTTCTATTTGTCAAAAATTGATTTGCTTGAAAGGGATGATATTCCTTTCTTTCAAGCCAGTTATTATGCCTTTCAAATAAGACATCTCAGTTGGCTAGAAAATGCTGAGGTGAAAGCTTATACTGGTAGTGAACAGAGGGGGCTGTGTCTTGCTTTAAAAACTTTTTTATTGGATTTATTCTAACTGGGGTTCCTTTCACAGAAACGGAGGTACACATGAGGGGTGCGTTCTGGGCGCGACGGATGAATTCTGCTGCCAGACCATTGCTAATCTAGCGGCTTCTCTCTGGGGAGCCGCCGTTCGATCTGCCTGGTCCCTGGACCTCCGAAAGGCAAAAGTTAGCGTCGCTGCCCGACATTCCCGCCGCCCCACCCCTGTGGTAGATCTAATTGAAAGTGGCAACTCTAGAACAGATGAGTTGTGAGATTACACTTCTGGGCAACTCCTTTGAACCATGTTGAAAGGAACTTCATGAAAAAAGTCGAAGGAAAATGATTCCTCAGGGAAAAGATTTATTTTGACTTCACCTGTTTTTGCGGAGCCAAATTACACAAGCAGTTTTGCAACCAACAGATTTTAACAAACATTCCTCATTCCATCTCCTGTCTGCGCTCTAGGTGAACACTGGGCAGACTGGGAGTCCAAATAAAAAGTTTCTGGCATCACCAGTACGTTCACTCTCCTTCCCAGTGAGCAGCGCAGGATCTTCCAAGGGGGGGGAGGGGTAGGAGAAGGAGGAAGAGGAGGAGGAGATAATGGTAAAGGATGTTTGGATGCTTAGAGGGACGCTGTGAGCAGTGAGGCGGTGGTTTCTGAAGTTGTGGGTTCTCTTTCTACCTTTTGCTTCTTGGGGGTTCTCAGGCCCCTCGCCTCCAGGTGCAGTCAGACCGCGTGCTGGAGTGGGCAGCCAAGATGCAGCAACAGAGCGCACCGTGCTGCGCGCGCAGGTCAAGCGCAAACTTTCCGCAAGTGCAACCCGGGCCTCCCCGGGGAGGCGGGGACGTTGGGCTAGCTGTAGGAGGGAGCGGGAAGAGAAAGCGCAGGCGGTCGCGAGCACGGAGGCGGTTCCCTGCTGGGCCGAGGCCTTGAACGGGAGCCAATCGGACAGCCGAGGCTGCTGCCAATCACGCGGCTCCCTCCAATCCCAGACGTACCATATCCAAAATCTAGGTCCCACTGTGCAGCTCCAATGTGGCGTTCACTCTGCCAATCGCCGGAGGACAGAGTGGGAATAGGAATAAGCAGAGTTGGGAGACCAGGACAAAAGAAGTTAAAGAGCGCCTAATATATACATGTTTTTGAAGGCGAGCAGAGGGAAAAAAGTCCCCCCGGTGAAGGTCCACGGGCCTGATTGTGTAGTTCTGATGGAGCCCCCTTTGAGCAAGAGGAACCCGCCAGCGCTGAGATTAGCGGATTTGGCAACGGCTCAGGCAGAGCCGCTCCAGAACATGACAGGCTTCCCGATGCTGGCCTGCCCGCCTGCCCATTCCCAACTCCGCGCCGCCGCCGCGCATCTCCTCCACTCGCTGGACCTGGGCGCTGACCCTGGCGTGGCCGTCCCTGCGCTCCGACCCGAGCACATGGCCCAGGCCAGCGCGCCGGGCCACAGCGCTCTCGCCAGAGCGCTGCCGGCGCAGCCCCAGGCTCCGGCGGCCGCCATGCACGCCGCAGCCGCGGTCGCGCACCCTGGCTCCGGCACCCACCCAGGGGGCTGGGGCAGCAGTGGCTCGCAGCCCTCTGCGCCCCCGCCCCCAGCCCCACCTCTTCCTCCCTCCCCTTCACCCCCTCCCCCTTCCCCTCCCCCGCCTTCTCCTCCTCCTGCCCTCTCGGGCTACACCACCACCAACAGTGGCGGCGGCGGCAGCAGCGGCAAAGGCCACAGCAGGGACTTCGTCCTCCGGAGGGACCTTTCCGCCACGGCCCCCGCGGCGGCCATGCACGGGGCCCCGCTCGGAGGGGAGCATCGGTCGGGCACCGGCTCCCCCCAGCACCCGGCCCCGCCTCCCCACCCGGCCGGCATGTTCATCTCCGCCAGCGGCACCTACGCGGGCGCGGACGGCGGCGGCGGCGGCCCGGCGCTGTTCCCCGCGCTGCACGACGCGCCGGGGGCCCCCGGTGGCCACCCACACCCGCTCAACGGCCAGATGCGCTTGGGGCTGGCAGCGGCCGCAGCAGCTGCGGCGGCCGAGCTGTACGGCCGCGCCGAGCCGCCCTTCGCCCCACGCTCCGGGGACGCGCACTACGGGGCAGTGGCGGCCGCGGCGGCCGCCGCCCTGCATGGCTACGGAGCCGTGAACTTAAACCTGAACCTGGCTGCGGCCGCGGCCTCGGGGCCCGGGCCCCACCTGCAGCAGCACCACGCACCGCCCCCGGCTCCGCCACCGGCGCCCGCGCAACCCCCGCACCACCCCCACCTCCCAGGGGCGGCCGGGGCCTTCCTGCGCTACATGCGGCAGCCAATCAAGCAGGAGCTCATCTGCAAGTGGATCGACCCGGACGAGCTGACCGGGCCACCGCCGCCACCGTCCCCGGCCCCCGCCGGCTGCGCCAAGCCTTGCTCCAAAACTTTCGGCACCATGCACGAACTGGTGAACCACGTCACGGTGGAGCACGTGGGCGGCCCGGAGCAGAGCAGCCACGTCTGCTTCTGGGAGGACTGTCCGCGCGAGGGCAAGCCCTTCAAGGCCAAGTACAAGCTCATCAACCACATCCGTGTGCACACCGGCGAGAAGCCCTTCCCCTGCCCCTTCCCGGGCTGCGGCAAGGTCTTCGCGCGCTCCGAGAACCTCAAGATCCACAAGCGCACTCATACAGGTGGGTGTCTGTCCCCGGCCGCCGCCGCCTGCGCCGCCTCCGCCGCCGCTTCTGCTCGCTTTCATTTTTCCCTCCTTCTGCTGCTTCTCCTCGCAGTCGTATAACCCGGACATGTGACTTCTTTTTTTTTCTCTCCCCCTCTTTTTTTCTACGAATAAGTAATTCGATAGCACACACAGGCCCTGCGCCGGCTTCGCGCACCGCGGAGTCTCCAGTGCGCCCGCAGCCTCCGCCGGGACCGGCCACGCGCTTCAGCCGCCGCCGCCGCCCGGAGCAGAAGCAGCCGCAGACGGAGCAGCAGGAAGGCGCCCAGGACGGTCGGCAGCCCCCCCACGCGCCGGACCCCCGGAGCCCGGGGAGGGCCACGCGCAAGGGGCGGGCCCGGGCCTGGTCGCCCCCTGCATCTCCTGATCCCCGCCAGGAGTCTCAGGCCGCGCGCGCCTTGGGAGGCACGCGTGGGATTTGCTGCGGTATTGGGCCTGCTTGGTGTGATCCCCTTTGGGGTGGAGGGGACCCCTTTGCATCCCAGGCAGAATGAAGACTGCAGAGGAGAGCGTCCTTGGCCCTCAGAGACCACCCTGCTCTGCCCCACGCCCTTGCACTGGCCCACCCCATTCACAGCGTCCATGTACACGCAGCTCACACCACTGCACACGCTCCTATTCTCACGCACACCCAGCCCATTCCTGTGACACTGCATGCCCTCAACTCCTGTTCCACATGTACACTCCCTTCATTTGCACAGTCACACTCGCGCTGACCCTCATGCACATGTCCCACACTAGAGTGCTAGGGACATTGGCTTTTCTTTCTTTTTTGCACTGCTGGGGTCATACCCAAGGACTTGCTCACGCTACACAAACCCTTCACCCCTTGGCTACGCCCCCAGCCCTTGTAGGGAGAGGTTCTAGTTGGAGGAAGCCGGGTCCTCTGCAATCGTTGAGGCCTACAGCATAGCGGAACTTGATGGGACTCCCCAAGCATCGTGGTGAATCCTGCCACCCCACCTGGCCCCCGTCACTGCCTTTGAGGGTACCATGGCCCAGTGAAGGAGGGTTGCAGCGTGGGGCGATCGGATGGCCCGGGTTGGCTAGGAACCGACGAGCGTGTCGGGCAGGAGCGCTGCGGAGAGCTAGCGCAACCGGGATTTATAGGGACAGACAATATTATCCCTCCGAGGACACTTAAGTAACCGGAGTTTACATTCACTAATCACTTGGCTGATTTATCGGCGCGGCTGCGGCAAGGAGGCAGAGCAGGCAGCCACGGGCGTGGGCCCTGACGCTGGGCTGGCGGCTGGCCTGGGCGTTGGGAGCAACAGCAGCTGAGTCTCGGTGGCCTCAGGCTGGTGCCCCAGGCCTTGTCCTTTGGGCGGAAAACCCACAAGCCTCCCCTGTGGGCCCGGACAAGACTGGCAGGGAGCATGTTTTCCCCTAGCCCCCATTTTTCCCTAATCGAGATCAGTCTGCTTTAATGATTTTTCCAAAAGGAAACTTCCCACCAGGCTGTCCTAAAAAAAAAACGCCCTGGCCTGGCCGTCTAAGCCAGCTGTTTGCTTCTAAGCCCAGCTAGTACTTCCCCATGGAGCGACGGCCAGGGACAACGAAGCTGCCCCATCTGCCCCCAAAGGGGTCCTCTGAACGTTGTGCACGCTGCCTCTTCCCAGGCCCTTCCCATCTTCCCAGGCCTTTAGACAGAATTGGGCCGCCCCTTTCTGGGATTCTAGCTCTCCAGCCCCAGAGAGACTGGCCACCGACACAGGTCCTGGCTGTGGGCTCCGGGGAGGGGAGGGATGTGGGGCTTAGGGAGCTGGAGATCCTGGGTGCCCCGGGACCTGAGGCAAGTTTGTTTCCTGGTCTGTGTTGCCTGGGTGGTTGCATTTCCTTTCCTCCTGATGGCAGCTTGGGTCTTGCCAGGGAAAGCCCACAGGATTCTCCAGAGTGAGGAAAGCATTTCTCAATCCAGCCTGGTGTTTGGGCTGCTTAGCCATTGGGCATTGTGTCCAGAGGGGAACCCTTCCACACTTCCTTTTCTCCTTACCAGGAGGCTGTCCTTTTTATGGGTCATCCGGGATCCTAAAACAGATGGATCAAAGGGACTAATCCCCAGGCCACTGCTGAAGGCCCTGGTTCCTGACCCCAGTGCCCCCAATTGCGTTTATAGCCTGCCTCTAGGCTGCTCTCTAGAAGGAACTGACAGGACCTGACTTATCTGCATACAGCGCTTTCCCTTACTTTCCCACCAAGTCGACATAGTTAAAATCCGATGTGATCCCTCTGTCAAAATCTGAAATGTAAACTCTGGGGTCTCTTAGCCTTCCTCATTGGATGGAATCTACTCTGTGCCCTGTAGGGCCTCTAAACAACATGGGCCTTTCGCTCACACTGCCTTTTTCTTCTCTCTTCGGCCATCTTTCCTTTATCCCTAATTTCCACCTCCTCTATTCACTGAGTTTTACTGCCTCTCACATGCAGTGAAGCAACCAGCAATGTTCAGAGTGGATATTTTACATTCCGGGATATATGGATTGGGCAGAGGCATGAAAATTCCAAGCACCATTACACATTTGCATAGTGAATAAAACCAGTTAAGCCTCCATATTGAAGAGTTGATTATAATTTTGTTAAGCAAGAATGCTGTGTTAAATTAGTATTATCACCAACTTAGAATGTAGTATGGAAAGCAGGACAAATCACTGATGTCTTGGTAGAAAGGGATTTACTTTGGTTGTAGATCATCTTTAAAGACTTTAAAGATTGTGATCACTTTTGTGAGTTCTGTGTTTTCCTATTTGTACCTTAATGTTAAAGCTGTATTTGAGTGATGTATGATTTCATTTTACATAGTATTTCCAAGTAGGAAAAGTTATATTGCAGGCATCTGGATACTTTCAGATGTACTAATGTGCTCTGACATTGAAACTGCTTTCATTGGTGAGCTATTAAACCTTTCAGTGTGCACTGAAAGATTTGTTGGATAAGAAAATCTACCTCAGAAAATTTATGTGCCTTAAACTGATTCATAATAGTTTCCTTAAAAAAAAAAAGCATCCAAAAGAAAGGAAACTGTCCTGTGTGGCATGTTACCCTAATAGCAGCTATTATTTTAAAATTTTCAAAGTGTGAGGAGAATGTTATAATAATATGCATGAGGTAATTTGTTCAGTTATGGTTTGAAATACTTCAAGTCCATAGATCTTAAAGTGCCAGGGAAAAAACTCAGTTGCTATTTACTGTTACTGTTTCCTTTCCCTTTTGCCTTTTAACACCAGGTGCATTGCGGTTGAATCTCCAGTTGTCTGATTAACCATTTCCACTTCCTGTGCTGTGGCCTGGTATTTAACGCATTGTGTTCCTGAGGTAGTTAGAGCAGCTTAAAGGGGTGATAGGCCAAGAGACCCCAGGTTTTTACTAAAGTGTTTTTGATCATTAAGCAATAGAAAATGCTGTTGTAAATTTGCTTAGGGCAGTAGGCAAGCGGCAGATTTGCTGTGTGATCTTTACCCTTGTCTGTTCACACTCTGTTCTGTCACTCTGTCTATGTCATGGAGGAAGCTGGTAGACTGCAGAGACCAACAGCCTCTTCTGTGTCAAGCCAGCCTTGTAAAATCTTACAGTGTAATTGTATTTTTCACAGGTGCCTTTATTTCTACAGAGGAATCTTTGATTTGTTTTCTTTCTTTCCCACCTCCACATCCTCAATTGCTGCTCCTTCCCAGCAATGAAATACTGGGAATACTCTTGAAACACAGAACTATTATCATTTTTCTTCCCTCCCCTCCCCAACCAGGGATTGAACTCGGGCCCTTGTACTTGCCAGGCAAGTGCTTATTCTACTGAGCCATCTCCCCAGCCTCCATTATCATTTTTCTGCAGGCCCACCTAACTTAATTTTGTGTATGTGTTTATTTTTCTTCTATTCCCATCTCCCTTTGTAGCCATGGAAGTATCATTAGGGTCAGTCTTTTTTTTTTTTTTTTTTT
>NDGN011543780.1:1621-17859 GCA_002564285.1 Tympanoctomys barrerae
GGAAAGAAGGAAGGAAGGAAGGAAGGAAGGAAGGAAGGAAGGAAGGAAGGAAGGAAGGAAAAACAAGAAAAAAAAAAACTCTAAAAGGCTCCACAGGAATCCAAACACTAAGCACATTCTCGATCCTATTGATCCTGAAGTCTGACCAATGAGGCCTGGACTCAGACGTTTATCTGGACTTTGGGGGAAGTCCTTACACTCGGCTTGGTCTGGCTCTCTACTGCCCTTCCACATGCCAGGGAGCATTACTCTATGGAACAAAGTGCCTTTTCTCTTTTCCCTTCAGTCCACTGCCTAAGGCTTGGATTTGTTCTTTCCCATGTCAGTGGGCTAGCGGACCTCTGAGCCTTCCTCCCCTTCACGGCGTGTGGCTAGCTGGAAACTCCTGCCGTTGCCTTATGATCAGACTCTTTCAGTTGAGTTGCCGAGTATGAACGTGCAGCATGGCTGGAGCAGTGCTCAATTTTTCACTGATATTTTAAAGACCTACCCTTGTCTGCACTCCCTTCCCCCTTGGAGAATCCCTAGACCTCTCTGCTCACCTTTTAGGAGATTCCAGCTGACTCATGATGAGTCATGCTCTCTGGGTAAACATTTTTCCGGCTCTTTGCTTGCACCACACCTCACTGCCCACACTCCACAAAGCACCATTTTCCCACCTTCAAACTCTGGGGTAACACTCTCCAGGCTTAGAGGTTTATTCCTGTAATTTCCACACTGAGGACACTGAGGTAAGAGTATTGCTGCAAATCTGAGACCAACTTGCACCACAAAGTGAGTTCTAGTGTAACCTGAACTGCATAATGAAACACTGTCTCAAGAAAACAAAATGATAGAAAAACTAGAACAGAAACAAACAAATCAACCTTGTGGTAACCATGGCTCAGAGCCATTGGCTGGTGCCAGGGCAGGTGATTCCTTTGTGGGACACTATGGTGGGCAGTATGTAGAACATGATGAATATAGAATGTCTTGGTGTTTGAGGGATTGAACAGGGAGTGCTTGCCACCCTGGACTTGTGTGAACTAATTTTCTGCCCTGGGTCTCAGCCCGTTATAATCTGCAGCTGCCTGCGCCATGGCTGTCGCAGTGGATAGCTCCAAGGCACGGATCAGGACCATGCCCTGTTCTTTCCTGAAGCAAGGTCTGGCTGGTGCTCATATAATCTTTGCTATCTGGGTCATTATCTTTCAGTTTCTCTGGTGTCTTCATCTCCACTTCTTGTCTTTGGCTTGGTTCCTTCTTTCTAGATGGAAGAAGAATGAGTTAGGACTCAGGCCAGGGATCCAGCATCCCCTGCAGTACTAAATTCTGTCCTCGGGATTAGGAGAATATCTGTATTGTGTTATTATTACAAAAAGTAGACTTCAGTATGAAAAGTGTCATTTTATAATAAAAATGTGATTAGCTTATCAGGAGAAAATGACCAACCTTTAATATAAGTACTTAAAGTCTAGCTTATAGTTTAAATAATATAATGTCATTTAATAATGAATAATTGATTAGCTTATCTACAGAAAATGACCACCCTAAGAAATAAGTACTTCAACTGCAGTTGATAGTTTAAAGAGTATAATATATTTTAAATAAACTACAATTATATTACTAAAATATAGTTGAAATAAAATCCAGACATGTGAAATGAAATGTAGAACCATGATCAAATTGAGTAAGAGATTTGAACATTTTACTCTCATAATTGAAAGAATAAATCTATGGGACATAAGTAAAAGTATATAAGATCTTAACACCATTCTAACCAGCTTGACCTAATTGGTGGTGATAATAGAACACTCAAGTAAAAATGGGTGAGAACACTGATCTCAGGATCTGTGTAATGCGTATGCCAGACACATAGAGAGCCAAAGAATGGATGCTAATATGGTGTGAAAGTTTAGGCAGATCCATGTGTCCTTTCTGGCCATAAAGCTATTAAAAGTTATAAATCACTTACAAAAATATATCTAAAAAACTCAAACACATGAAAAATCTAAAATATACTTCTAAATATGACCAGGGGACACAAGAAAGCACAAAGCAATCAGATAATATATTGAACTAAAAACTGAAACACACACACACACACTTCACTTGTAGTACAAAATTAAAGCAATACTTAGGTATAAATTTAAATAGTTAATTATATTGAAAGAAAAAAGTAGACTAAAAAAGCAGAGATCTAAATATTAAACCCAGAAATTGGTAATAACAGCTAATTTTAAACAGTTTATTCAGACAGAAAATAATTTTATTTTCTTTTATTCATTTATTTTTGTATTTTATGACAGGGTCTATAGGGTCTACCAGGTCTTTAGAATTTCACTACATAAATTGGACTCATAGTGATTCTCCTCTTTTCAGCCTCCCAGGAACTGGGATTACAGGCATGCACCACCACATCCAGGCTCAATCACCGTCTCAGTGCGCCCTGGGGGTGAGGCCCACACTGCAGGCCAGGGACTGAACCCTGGCCACTGCGCTCTGCCTAAGCAGATGCTTTAGCCTCCTGAGCTATCTGGCTAGCCTGAAAATAATTTTAAGAACATGAAACATTGACTGAAATGAAAACTAGAAGAGATAATCAACAGAACTGGTTTTTCATCCCCATAATTTTTAAATTTTCACTTAAATCTACTCATTTCCTTTTCCTTCTTACTATTATTTCTTAAGTATTGTGGATTGATCCGAGAAAGTTTTCTGATGAATTACATCTCCAGCCTTCATTATTTATTTTGAGAAAGAGTCTCACTAAATCAGTTGAGTTTTCCAGACTGGGCTGGAGCCAGCTGTCCTCCTACACGAGCCTCCTGGGTGCTGCAGTGACAGACGTGCACCTTATGCTTTTCCCTTCAAGTTGCCTGTGGTTTCAGGCAACCTGTTTTCTGGAATCAGGTGTCAATAAACTTTATCAGTGAAAATCCGCTAGTAGATGTTTTGTGACGTGGGAACAATGCGGTCCTTATCTCTGTTACTGAACTGTGCCAACGTAGCACAAAAGTGCCCCAGATTAGAGGAAAATGAATGAGCGCAAGTACATACCAAAATAAAACTTTATATACAAAAGCAGACAGTGGGTCAGGTTTGTCAGTCTCTACTCTAGACCAGTACTGTCCCGTAAAAACTTAACATAAGCTGTAAACATATGCTGTTGGTAATTTCAGATCTCCTAATTGTTGGTAAAACAAGGTTAAAATGTGACATTAATTTTAATAAAGCACTTTATCTGACCTGAGAATAAAATGTTGTCATTATACATTTAGCAAGTGCGAAGCTTCATTAAAGATATTCGACATTCTTGGTTGCATCCAATGTCTTCACATCCCATGTGTCTTGGCCTGTAGCTCGTCTCCACCCTCACGGCCAGAAGCCAGGTCAGGTGCTCAGCAGACCTCAGGGCTCCCTGTGGCGGGACCAAAAGAGTGAGTTTGCCACCGTTCCTGGAGTCTCTAAAGGATCGAAAAATAGCACCCGCAGGCAACTGTGCTGTCTTATCATTGGCGAATGATTTACTTTGCTGAGATTTTGCATCCCAACATAAATGAAGAAGACTATTAGATTTCTTCATTTTTTTTTTGTTTTCTTCATTGTACCTGTATTTTTGATCCAGCGTTGATCTTTGCATTAATGATATCCTCTGATAGTGGGTGACAGGCTTATTTTTGGCTAACAACCATTCCTATCAGTATAGATCCTCTATTATCTTTTCTCTCTATTTTCAAATGGCAGGCACAGAGAGAAAACATCACAATTTGATATTTTGAGGTGCACAAAGATCGCAGAATTCAAATTGAAAATGAGACAATAGTGGAATACTGGTTTTAAAAATGTAAATGTGCTGATATATTTGGACTATATATATATATATATATCCTTTTAGTATAACAACACTGAATAAAAATTATTTGAGGGTTTTTCCTAGTTATGGTTTATGACATCTCTATAATTCCGGTTTGGAGCAATTCAACCTAAAACTTATGAGGCTGACACCAGTAGGTTCTATAGAAAAAAAACTAATGACGCAATATATAGGGAATGGAATGAGCTGAAGGTAAATTAAATTGTATTCAAGAACATTGTATTTGGAAAGAAATTGCCCACTATTTTCACTGAGGATGGAAGTGCAGAAAATTAGCTTCAACTGTAATAGAAGTAATTTAGCCTGGATGTCCCAAAGAAACTTTTTTTCAGCATGAGAGATGCAAAAGAAGTTGCTGCCAGGGGATGCCTCAGCGTTTCATTTTCTCAATAAGTGTATTTTCCAAGGAATCGGTAAACAGATAATAATTTGAGCACACTACTGGGATAGACCTTTTCCCTAAAGCACAAGGAAATGATCCAGAAAAGGCAGCCGTTCTTTCATTCATTAATTTTCTGTTCACTTAAAGATAAAAGCCTTAGCTTCAAATGAAAGCAGAGAGGGGCAGGGCTGGAGGAGGAAGGGAGTGAGCCGAGGCGGGCGGGCTGGCTGCAGGCCGAGGAGGGCGCAGCACGCAGTGTCCCCGCCCCTGGGAGCTCCGCGCCGCGCATGCCATCGAGGAGGGAAAAGTCGAAGAGGAGCACAGAGATGAAATTGCGCATGTTTCATTATGATCTTTAAAACAAGCGCATATGGCGAAAAGCGGGTGAGATGGATATTTTTGTTTTGTTTTCAAAAGAAAACTGCCCAGAAAGTTTCATCGGCTTTCTAAATAAGCATCACAGTTTTCGGCTGCCATTTTTTCATTTATTAATGAATAGCAAGAGTCACCCCAAAATACTTGCATCTGTTTTATATTTTACCTTAAAAGAATAGACGATCTCTTTTCAGTTGTCAAGATAATTTCGTTTTTAGCATCAATTTATGTTTATTCAGATAGTGAACGTTTATTGGTTTTAACTGTAGTCACAGTAAAACTGTTCATTTTTCTACACATAGTATCAGAATGATTATCTTAATCAGTTTTCTCTTGCTCTAATAGAATACCTGAGACTGAATGATTTATAAAGGAAAGATGTTTAATTTGGTTAATGGTTCTAAAATCCTCAACGCGTGGTCCTGGTGCGTGGTCAGCTCTGGGGAGGCCGTTCTGTTGCTCCACACGTAGCTGAATTTCAGAAGAAAAAATTATCAGTGCAAAGAGAGAAAGGGACCCAAAGGGACGGGAGCCCTAAGCACACCCCAGCCCCATGAATGGGACCCCCCGAGATGTCCTTCTTGCTAGGTCCCCTTTCCCAGGGCTGCCACTTTGAGGAATGAAACCTCCCATGAGTTGTGCTGGGCACAAGCAGACTCAAACCGTAGCGGTGGCCAAGTTCAGTAAATTAATACTGTTTGGATGCAGGGAACATTATAGGCAGTGAACATGATAGGCAGCTGCCCCTGTAGGTCCTTTAATTAAGGGGAACATGGATGGTATACGGAACTAGAGGACAGGACGGATTCAACACTCACTTAAGTCAGATTCCTGTCTTTAATAAATAAAAGCTATGGACTTAAACACTTAGAAGACTAGCAGAATAGGCCACCTTCATAGCACCATATAATACTGATAGAAATACACTTTCCATCAGAACTTCTAAGGCCAGAGATACAGCTCAGTGGTACAGCACCTGCCTGGCAAGCACAAGGTCCTGAGTTCGATTCCCATGCCCCTGCTCCAAAAACAGAGAATCTCTAATTGAAGAAATATACTAGAAGTTAATTGATATTCCAACACAACCTTCACTTTGTTCCAGTTTTCCCTCCTCTCTTGTCTGTGTTTATTGAGTGGCCCTTTCTTCTACTGGCTGAGGCTTTGCTTTCTGTTCTTCGCAGGGCCTGAGGCCCTTGGAGTCTCGATGCATTTCCGGCCCGCCTCACACAGTAACTTTTCTGGAGCCTTCAGTGTGGGAAGGAGCCAGCTCACACAGCTGAGAAGGTCTTGCACCTCAGGCCGGACTAATTTCCTTGTTCATCCCAATCTGCCTGCCACCCTCGTATCCTGAGTTGGATAGAAACAGAACACGACTATTGTCATCCAGTTTTATTCTGAACTGTAGCCATTAGGGGCCCAGCACATGGCGTCCAAGTCAGGTTCTCTCTTCCTCTGATTCCTCCCTCATCCGGCTGTCCGTCTTTTTCTGTCTTCAGGCCCCTCCAGCCTGCTTAGAGCAAGCCCGTGGCAAATGCCTTCCAGAAAACAAGCTTGAGTGCTCAGCTGACCTGTGATAGCTACTGTCTGTGCTCAAATATCATTTCACGTTTCCCATATTTTTTTTCCAGTGATGTTAGCTGTTCGCTGCGGCAGGGTTGGTACAAATCACCTTCCTCACTCTGCCAGGAAGAGTGAGGGCTGTAATTTGCTTCACCTGAAAGCTGCCTTTCACATTGCTACCTCTAAATCGTTACGAAGTGTGATGATAAAAAGGAAAAGAATCAAAGCTCCGTATGACAGAGCATCAAAAGTGGTGGCAAATTCCCTTTGGTAGGACCTGCTTTTACTGGAATACCTCCTAAAAATATCTTCTTTCGTTTCTCTAACAATTTCAACTATATGGACAGGTCAATCTAATGCAGTATGTGTTCTAATCATATTTGGTATTTCAAAGGTTGATTTCTCATGAGAACTTCCACCTCTCATGCATTTTGTAATCCAGCAAATGATACAGTGATGTAAAATAGAGTGAGTTAGAGAGCCGCTTCATGGGTGTGCCCTGGAATCTTCCAGTTTACTCCTGTTTTGTACACCATCCTGTTTGTGAATCCTGGAGAAAAGGTGAATTGTTCATGCTACATTGGGAAAGTCAGGTTTCTTATTTGAGGATATTTCATGATGAGGAACAAATATTACTTGTACGACTAACTTTTTACTTCATTACAGGAGTTTTGCTTCTTCTTGTGATCTGTATAGAAGTCCAACAAACTCAAAGGTCAACTAGAAAGATTAGTAAGAGTTTCTCGAAATATATCTATTTTAGATTTCAAACATTGTTTTTCAGGAGGTCCTGGGAGATAGGTCAGTGGAATAAGTGCCTGCCTGGCAAGAGCAATGTCCTGAATTCAATCCCTGGTACCACACATACACACAAAAAAATTGTTTTTTCTTTCAAAGTATATGATAGTCACATTCATTACAAAGATATAATTGTAACAGAAGTTGCAGGGAGGGCCAAAGAGCTCAGCTGATCAAAGCACCCTCAAGCAGGTACAGGGGCCAGAGGTTCCATCCCCGGGCTTGCTGTATCGCCTCACCCCCTGGGCGTGCTGAGACACCAATTGAGACTGGGTATGGTGGTGTGCACCTGTAATCCCAGCTCTTGGGAGGCTATAAACAGTTGGATCACTACGAGTCTGATCTAGTAGTGAGACCCTGAACACCCTGTAGATCTGTCCCTAAAAGAAATTTTTTAAAAATTTAGAAAAAGGTAGTTGCAATGATAATTTCATGGCCAACATGATCATCAGATAGAAGAGTAGAATTATCAAAGGATTAAAATAGCAGGTAGATTATTTGTATGCATGACAATGTTGAAAGACTATAAATTAAAAGATATATATTTTCATCATTTTCCTTCGTTTCTCATGGTGGTAGTTGATTTTTTACACCTGAGTGCTTTTATAACGGCCATGATAATAGAAACCATGGGGATGCTTTTCTTTCCCTATAGCTCCGAGTTTCTTTGGTTTGTTTTTGGATTTAAAAAAATAATAATTTACAGAATTAAATTTTATAGAAAATTCACATTTGCAGAAAACCAGAGCACTCCAGTGTTTTCTTCCCTACTGCAATCCAACCTTACAGCTCACACAGTCTCTACTGTTATTACTATCTTTTTTATTTATATACACAAGATATTATTGCTAATTGTACTAATAATTTTACTGGTTTACTGTGAGGAACAGTTAATGCTTAATTTTTCTGTCCAATTTTACATGCCTATATCTGGTAATCTGAACAATTATTTTGAAGATAACAATATACCACCTAACAACCATTGTTGATTTTCTATCATCTTGGTTTTTTTCTTCATGTTTTAGGGAACAGTCTACAGGGTGTTCAGGGTCTCACTCATAGACTGGACTGGTAGTGATCCTTTTGTTTACAGCCTCCCAAGAGCTGGGATCACAGACCCGCGCCACCACACCCAGACTCAATTATCATCTCAGTGCAACCTGGGGACGGGGCCAGCGTGGCAGGCCTGGGGATGCATCCCTGGCCCCTGTGCCTGCTTGCAGGTGCTTTAATCAGCTGAGCTATTTGGCTGGCCCCATCTTGTTTTGAAATGCTATATCATTCTTAATGATTTTTTCTTATTTTTATTCTAAAATATCATCATATTTTATTAGTGTGGTACATATATGAAAGCCCATTAACCAACAGTGTGTATTATTAACCAGTAAAGTCTCTGGTTTGCATCAGGGTGCAGTCTGTGTTTCAGGGTAGTGTGGGGTTATAGATTATCTAATTTGTGTGGAGGTATGATTAGTTATAGTATTCTTGCATATTCAGTTATATTGCTTCTGCTTCATTTTTTAAATTTTATTATTTTTTCTCACTCTTTCTGATTAGCTACAACTGAAGGTTTGTGTTTTGCTGGTCTATCAGTGTACCAACTTTTGGTTTTATTAGTGCTTCCTGTTATTTTTTCTAAGTTTTATTTAATGTACTAAAATATTTATTACTCCTGATGTTAGCTTTCTAAAATGTCATGGTTAGAAATGGTCTCTCAATGGGCATATAGATTAGAATAGTTTTGTCTTAAATCTTATAAATATAAAAGTACATACGTTTATGATTACTCTCTCCTGGAACCAATCCTATTTGGTTATTATTATTTTAATGTACAATTTGATTGTGTCTGTCTCTACTTCATTACAGATTTATGTAATGATACTTAAAGTGAGGTTGGTCTATAGTTGCTTATATTATGGGCTTATAAACTTCATTTATCATGTATGTTTTGCACATACAATATCATGTGCCTTAGGAGGAGGTTGAAGATTTTCTTTTTACATCCTGGAGCATTGAAATGGTCCAGAAATTAAAACATATGCCACTCTTTCTAAACATTATTGAATTTCATATTTTAGGGAAAATCATAAATTTACTTTAAGTAATTAAAATGTTTCATTTTGACCTTTAGTTATTTTTGTTTTTTTTAATTATAAAATGGATTTAACATAAAATTTTATTTTTTATAGAGCTGTAAGACAAGCATTGTAACTTAAAATTAAAACTCAAGGCTACAGAAAACAATATGCTGCAGTTAAAGACTGCAGTAAACACAATTACTAGATCATGCATTTAATAAAGCCATGCCTCATATTTAGATGACCAGGTAATGTTTATAATTTTAAAGATTCTTTACCATTGTATTTTTTTTTCAGTAACAATTATTGAACTCAGGACCCTGCACTTGCCAGGCAAGTGCTTACTCTACTGAGCTATCTCCCCAGCCCTCATTGTACTTAAATATAGCACATTCTCTTTGCCATAATTTATCTTATTTGCAAAATTACTAATATTCTCAACGAATTTCTTCTTTCTTTTTTTTTTCTTTTCTCTTTCTTTCTTTTTTTCTTTTTTTTTTGTGTGTGTGTATTTTAGAGAAGGGTCTACCGAGTGTTTATGGTCTCAATACTAGATTGGACTGGTAGTGATCTTCCTGTTTACAGCCTCCCAAGAGCTGGGATTACAGGCATGTGCCACCAAGCGCAGTCTCAATTGCCATCTCAGTGTTCCCTGGGTTGGAGCCAGCACAGCAGGGCAGGAGATGGAACCCACGACCCCTGCACTTGCTTGCAGGTGCTCTAATCCACTAAGTTATTTGGCCGGCCCAAAATATGTAGGTTGTTTTCTTTTGTTTCACTTTGTTTTGTTTAGATTGGCCAACTCAGCCCATCCTGAGTGTGGGGCTGGCATAGCATGTGGTGCCTGGAATCAAACCTCAGTCCCCTGCACCTGCACAAGCTAGCCTAAGCAGGCACTTTAGACCGCTGAGCTATGTCGCTGGCAACTTCAACAAACTGCTTTCAAACTTTAGGTCTATATTTTTTTTAACCACTTATAAAGTGTGACTTTGATGTTGTGTAAAATTTCTTTAAAATTAATTTTAAAAAGTTAAAAAATGAATTTTAAATTTGAATTTTTATCATGGTGTTCTTGTTTAAAAAGTATAGAATGTCATTATCATGTAAATAAAAACAATTCTGGAATAAAAACAAAGTGGGATCTATAGCCAGCACTTTATCTATTAAACTATTTTAAATATTTCTCAGTTGCAGTCAGCACAAAGAAACCTGACTTGAAGGCACTACAGAGTTTGTCATTTTCACTGTGAGTTTTGAATCACAGCATGATTGAATAATTCATCGACAAGATAGTGAGTGTATTTAAATACAATAATTTTGAAACCTAATAGTTGGTGTTCCACAAAGTCAAAATAAGAAAATTATTTGTAAAATTAAATTCAGGAACTGCAGAATGTCTTCATAATAACCACTGTGCCTCAAGGACTAAAATGGAAAAAATAAAGAAAATAACTTGTTGGTTAATATTATTTTATTTTGAGAAAGACAAATTATGTAGTTCTTTTGAACCTGAACAGGCATTTTACCTCAGAAAGTTAAATTCTGACTTTACATTCTTAATATCCTGTGTCCATAATGGACTCTATTTTAAACCACTGTGTGAATAGCCTTCGTAATGTAATGTCATTCTCTCTCTGCAGGATGTTTTCATTTCAGTGCAAAGCTACAAAATGGCAAACAACCAAGTCGACTATAAAGAATTTGTGCTACAGGTTGAATAATACACCTCTAAAATGCTTGATACCTGAAGTATTTTAGATTTCTTTCTCAGATTTTGCAATATTTGGATATGCAAACAGTCATCTTGAGGATATTGATAAGTTTAAACACAAAATTCATTAGTTTCATGTAACATTTGTTTTACTATTTTTTTATACAATACTTGTAGTCAAAATACTTGTATTTTGACTGAAGTCACATGTGGAATTTTATGTTACCACCATCAATCTGTAGACTAGTAGTTATCATAGAGTACATGAAGGGTAGTGCGATTCTCCATGGTTTCTAGTCCCAACAGATACATACCATACTTGAACCCCCCTATCCATTGTTTTCTTGTTCCCTAGAACTTGGTAAACCTTTTCTTTTTATGGCTGGTAATCAAGGAATGACCACTGATTAATCACCAATTAACCCGGTACAGGGCCTAGATACCTACTCCGTGGCCACCCTCTAAACAACCAGATGTGGTAGTGTAAGGTTCATCCAACAGGCTAAGAATAATGATGACAACACTCACAATCCAGGAAGCCTTAAAATAATACTAGGACAGATGCTTCTGATCCTAACCCTACACCAAGTTGGGGCCTTGCTGTAGGTTGAGGGACACTTGTGTTTGACTGGGAAATGTTTTACTAAATGCCAGACTACCCTTAGAAAATGCTTCCTATATCCCCCTTCAATCTTAGAGTTTTGCATCCAGCTATCCTTCTCCTCAATAACCTATAAGTAGAATATGGAAGTGAACAAAGTATTGCCCAAAATTATTCTAGCTGCCCTTACCTAGAAGACAAGCCTATAATGGAAAAGGTGAATGCATGGCTCGCTGGTGGCAATAGCTTAGGAAAAGGTCACAGAATGAGACCTGACTATGTTATAGCAACCCAGGTTACTATGCCAAGAGGACTCCCTCCTGGTTCTCAGGCCAGAAGACAGAAGCTACTGACTTCACTCGAGCTTCTTGACTTGTTCAGTCAAAATGTTCTATATGTGTATCAACCCTGAATGTTTTCTTTTTTCTTCCTGGCCCTGCACACACACACACACATACACACACACACACACACACACACACGCTGCTGTTGGAAAGAGAAGATTCCTGACCAGCCATCACTGGGAGGTAACCTCGTGGAAGTAGCAAATCTCCCTAGCCTTTGTCCTTTGCCAGACAGCAGAATTCCTTACATCTTGTTTTGTGGGGTATATCTAAGGCAGATCTGGTTGAAAACCAGTTTATTTTCTGAAACTATTATTAGTAGTCTTCCTCCAATCCTATTTTTTTTTTAATTTTTATTTTTAGGGAAGGGTGTACAGGGTGTTCAGCGTCTCACTACTAGAACAGACTCATACTGATCTGCCTGTTTATAGCCTCCCAGGAGCTGGGATTAAGGTGCCTGCCACCACACCCAGTCTCAGTTGCCCTCTCAGTATGCCCCAGGGCCGGGGCCAACACGGCAGGCCAGAGGATGGATCCCCCTTATCAATGATCCAAATATGCTACCAGTTTATGACTATTTTAATAGGACCTCTGAGATTATCATAGCAAAATTCTCTCTATTCCAAGGAAGACAGATGCCCATCCCAGAAAAATCCAGGGGATCAGATCAAGTCCTAGTCAAAACCTAAAAAAGAAGCTGGATTTCATGAATACTTCCTTCCAAAGTGGAAAAGTCCCTATAAAATCTTCTGGAATACATCTTTGGCCACCAATTTTCAGGGTATGGACAGTTAGATCCACCTCTCCACAATCTCCATAATTATATGCTCAAACATGGAAGGCTGATTTAAAAATTTTCTGAGGCATGTTCAGACCAATGCATAATCAAGAATCTAATGTCTCTATCTAAAATTAGTCATGGGCTTGGGTTTCTATTGGTTGTTTCTATTATATTGATTGTTAGAATCCAGACAATGAGTATTATGATTTGGTTGAAAGTTTTGCTGCAATGATCTCATGTCCAGAGCATCTGCCTGGTACTAAGATTAAGAGAGGCAGACTAACTAATCTTGTAGAAGAAATTTCAAGGCAGTTGAATGTTGATATAGAGAATCAAAAGCTAAGAGCTCAACAGGATGATTTATAACATTTTGTGTTTGGTCAAAAAGGAAACTCCAGTAAAACTATGGATTGGAAATATTGAGCATATGAGCTCTTGATTGATGAGAAGGAACAGGAGAATAGAAAATACAGTCTGCAGGCATCACAAGAAGCAGCAGGGCTCCATGTTTTCATCTTGATATTTGCAATAATGAAATACTTTTTTATGAGAAGAAAGTCCCAGAGCAGTATGTTCCAGAATGGCAACATCCCAGGGAAGTTGTTCCTCAGGATTTGCTTCGCAGGCACTGGAAACCTCCAGTCGAGAGAATAGAGCCTGGTTGCTGCTCTAGCTGGGAGTAGACCTTGGCATCATCCTCACGATGCTGGTTTCAGTATATGCAGAAGGCAAGAGTTGTGGGGTCATGAAGGATTCCACCCAGATTCCAGAAGAAGGCTTTGGAGTCCTGGAAGTAGGTCCATAAGGGACAAAGTATGAAGCTGTGTGTGTGAAGTCAAAGGAGGAGTAGAGATCCCAGAATGTTGGAGAGGCTCAGACATGGGTCATCCAAGGAAAGCTTCAAAGCTTCAAGGAGGGAGCCAAATGTGCCAAAAAAGAAGATATGGGAGCTACAATTGCCAGAAAGGTTGTAGGGTGGCGGCATCTAAGCTCTTTGGAGTTTCCAAAGTGTCACAGATTCCCAGGTATATTGACTACTTTTCTCTTGTTGCAGAGATACAGTATATAATGCCTAAAATTAAGAAAGGAATGATTTATTTAACTCACAGTTTGTGCAGGTTTCCATCCATAATCAGCTGGCTCCAAGGCAGCTGTGGCACATGGCAGAAGAGCACCAGTTCATGGGGGCAGAAGACAACAGCAACAAAAGCAGAAAGGGAGAGCACACCTAATTTCCTCCCTTAGAATGTAAACAGGTTACACCCCTAGAGTTGGTGTAGAACTCACCCATCTCTGTGCCCCCCTCTTGCACAGACTCAGGATATTTACAGAGTGAGGACTCTGGTCCTTGCTAAGCCACTTATCTTAAGCTTTTGAAATTGACAGAGTGTATCAACCATTACACCAGCGATGGTGGAAATTAAAGTGTGTGACTTAATCTTTGCCCTGCTGGATTTTTGGGCTTGCTTTGTTCACCTTCCTTGCTATCCTGCTGTTTGTGCCTTTGGGAATGGAAATGGCTTTCTTGAGCCATTGCCTGTAGGAAGCCTCTAACTTTCTTTTCATTTCTACTAAGCTGTGTAGCTAACAATTTGAGTTAATCTTAGAGGAGACTTTGAACTTGGAATTTCCAGCAATGCTTGAAATTCTAAAGACTTTGACAAACTCATAAATTTGTACTAACTGCCCTTTTGCATACATAAAGGAATGTGGATGAATCTGTGGGGGGTCAGAGGCATTATATTACAGCTGGTAATTATATATACCTCAAAGGCTCATGACATCGTAGGTGGAGGTTTTTTAGAGGTGGCTGGATCTAGACTATGTGATGCTGGATTGATTCATAGTACAATGTTAGGCTCAAGGGCACTAGGTGAATAATGTGAATGACACCCGCCCTAAATATCCTGTATAAAACATAAAGGATAGAAAGTATTGTACTTTCCCCTTGTTGCTATGCTACCTTCTGCCAACCATGAACTCTGTCCTCTTGAATTTGTATATGCTTTGCCTCCCAGACTTGTAGCCAGAGTATTATGGACTGAAATCTTTACAAACTGTGAGCTAAATCAATTTTTCCTCTTTTAATTTAAGGTATCAGACATTTAGCGTTAGCAATGCGAAGAAAAACTAAGATACCAGGATAAAAGATCCAATTAAAGTCTTTGAAAATTTCAATAACAACCTCAGTCAGGATACCTGGCTGAGTTCACATCTCAGACTCCTTACAGACTTCCCCTGGAACCTTACAGGACTTTTCATGACTCTATTGGCTCTCCTAATTCTTCTGTGTTTCTCTGGGAAATGCCTACCAAACAAACTCATGCACTTGGCTTCAGGCTGTCCTCCTTTAACATATACTTGTCCTCCAATGATATCAGACACTCTCCCATCATGAAGATTTTTGTCTTTACTCAATGTGGATGAACAATAATTCTCTGAAGAAGAATGGAACCTTTGATTCCCAAATAAATTAACTTTTTCTTAGTCTGAACCCAGAAATACAGTGAGGCTACATGAAAGGAAGGGTGATTATTCATGGGGGCTGGTTACATCAGATCCATTTTGAATCTTCCCTTGCAGGACTCCCTTAGCCCCATAGACCCAGCAGGGTAAGAGCACAGTGGACTCCACCAACACTGAGTCTACAGCCCTGATAGGCAGCAAGCATCTGCAGAAGATGAATCCCCCTTCAACATGCAATAAAGATTTTTTGAAGACCAAGTCTCTCAGGGGAGATAGGATAGTAGTCAGCATGACTTTCTATTAATTGCAGGCTAAGAAACACCTCTCCACCAAGTAGTGAGAGACCAGGCCCTGCCTAAGGAGCTGCCTCTCTAACTCCTAAACAATATCATGAAGAAATAAAGCATGAATCAGTTCTGAGGAAAATCCTCACCTCATTCGCAGTTTCAGAAACACTTTGAAGTGTCTAAAAGTAAGCTTTGGCCCAAGATAAACTCACTGTCTACTCATTCATACAGGTTGAACCCCATGGATACATTCATAAGGGTGAATTATGGTGGAGGACATTTATGGTTAACACGTGTGACTCAGCATGAATTGTCAAACATACTCAGGTGAGCCCTCTGGGAGGGACCTGGACCCTAGAGAAGATGTTGTCACTACCTCCCTGTGGGAGCCATGTCACTTCCCTTCCCCTGTGAGAGCTCCTCCTTGAGCACACTTTCGTCTCAACAGTCTTTGCTCATTCACCCTTTTGTATCCGTGTGGCTCATGCAGCTCTTGGTGACAGACAAGAACTTGGACCCTCAGGCCCCACCCACACTCTGGTAAGTGGCATTGAATCAAAAGAAAAGTGAGGAGTGCACAAGTGGTGTGGTAGCTATAAAAAGGATTTATTCCCTGAGATATACATCCAAGGAAACAGTAAATTGCAAGGTAGCCATGTCGGGTCTGCATGCTCCAGCATACCAGTGAAGTCTCCAAATAGACATGGTGATTGTTGGATTGGGGAGAAAACCCACCGGCTTCTCAAGCCTGACCTGCCTTGCTGGCACCAAATGAAACACACGCACCCAGCAGTGCCTAGCTGTAGGGGACAGAGTTGATGACCAGAGTGTCTTCAATACACAGGAGGAGACATCTCATCTCCATGGCAACCTACTAAGACATATGATTATGGAAAAGATATAGTAATGGTGGTTGGGGGGTGGGGTTGTGGTGCTAAATCAAATGTACAACCTCTTCAAAAAGCTTCCTGATCTTGTTCATGATCCTAGGGAGGGGTG
>NDGN011543786.1:0-12117 GCA_002564285.1 Tympanoctomys barrerae
CACTTGAGGAATGGGTGAAAAAGATGTGGTATTTTTATACAATGGAGTATTACTCAGCTATAAGGAGAAACAAACTTGAAGACTTTGTAGCTAAGTGGGTGCAACTTGAGGCTACACTCATAAGTGAAATAAACCAGACCCACATATGTAAATATCACATGTCTCCCTAGTGTAAGAACTCAAAAGATGAAATAAAAATTTCAAGATATAATAGACACAGTTAAGTGGAAAGTAACAGAACTTAAGGATTAAACAATGAAGAGAGAGGAAGGACAAAAGTTAGGAAATAAGGTAGGGGCAAAAACCATACATGTATATATACAAGATGGTTAAAGCAATTGTCTTAAGAATTTCTACCAGTTTTTTGAAAATAGCATTTAATGGTTTGAATTCACACCTTGACTAACTCTCTATGCTGATATCTGTGAACTAAGCAACTACATTGAAAACAGCAATATGTAATACTAAAACCATGCTTGAAATACCTGTCATCTTGGGTCTTCTAAATGTGTACCATTTCTAATGTCATATTAATTATTACTATGCTGCCTTTAAATTAATTTTTTAAAAGAACATAAGAGACAAAAACAAAACCTTAAGTTTTCTTGAAAACACGTGGTAATACTCAATCATATGTCCCATCTTACATAACTATATCTGTTAATCTGAGCAACAGATTTGATGATAAAAACAGGTACTATATCAATCATTGTTAATCAGCTATTATTGTTTGAAAATCTGTAACTTGTAAGTTGTTTTATGTTACCCTGTTTGTCTTTGCTTTTGTTTTTTTGCTCTTGTTTTTAGTCTTCAAAATAAAAGAAAATTATATTTTGAAAAATAGAAATTATATGAAGAGATGTTCAACATCACTGTTCATTCAAGAGGTGTAAATTAAACAATGCTGATTCCATCTCAACCTAGGAAGAACTGTAATTATCAAGAAATCAACCAGTAATAAACGCTGGGCTCTGTGGGGACAAAGAAACCCTCTCCACTATTGGTGGGACTGAAGAGTTGTGCAACCCCTGTGGACATCAGTGTGGAGTTTCCTCAAAAAACTAAAACTAGAGGCTTCATTTAGCCTGGGTATTTTGCTTCTTGATAATTTCTCAACAGAATTGAAAACAGCCTGGGAGATGGCTCATTAGAATAAGTGCTTGCCTGGAAAGCACAAGGGTCTGCGTTCAATCCCCATTTCTGCCAAAACAAAAACAAAACAATTGAAAACATACCATAGTGATATATACACATCCGTGTTCATGACACCACAGATTTCAAAAGCCAAATTTTGGAAATAGCCTTAACTACCATCAATGGATGAATGGATAAAGAAGTTGTAGGGATTTTATCATACAACAGAGTACTATGTAGCCATAATGAAGGATAAACTTGAGATATTTCTAGGTAAATGGATGCTCCTTAATACCATACTCTTCAATGAGGTAAATTGGGCACAGGTAAATATCGCACTGTTTCTCTGGTGTGTGTAACCAAAAGTGTAAGCATGTGGTAATATGCAATCATATGTCTCATCTTGTATAACTATATCTGTTAATCTGAGCAACCGATTTGACAATAAAAATAGGTACTATATCAAGAACCAAAATGAATACTAGATATTATCAAATAGGAAGGCAACATTCAAATGGGAAGGGAAAGAAGAAATGAAGAAAAAGATGAAAAGAAACAAGGTTGTTTTAAATAAGGAGAGTAAGAGGGGCTAAACACAGAGCAGGGAGGTAGGGAAAGAAGACTTAAGCCATGCTGTGTCCAGGAACCAGCTCTCTATGGCCCATGTGACCACTACATACACTTAGAATGAACCACTGAGCTTAATTAATAAAAACACGCTACAGTGACATGAAGCCTCAGCTCTGTGCACGCAGGCCCGGAGGAGCCCCCGCTCCCTGTGTGCTCTGCCCACCCCACCCCCGGGGGCCCACCTTCCCCCTGGCTGGCTGCTCTCAGATCTCTGTGTGTCTGAGCAGCTCAAATATATACACTGTCCAGTCGGGCAGGATTACTCCGATAGGAAATGTTGGAGAAAATACAATAAACTGCTCACACTTTTGCACATGATAGTCCATGATTTGGCCACTGTTGTGTAAGAATATCCTTTGCTCCACACCAGCCCAACTTGTCAGCTTGGAGGAAAATCTTGGACCTTTCCAGTTGCTTAATAAAATCTTTCCCATTAAATTCGCTCCACTCTCCATTGTCCCATTTCATTTTTCCACTTATTCAAGACAAAAGTCTGGAGGAGATCATGTTTTAAATCTCTCTCTCTGTCTCACTGTCTGTCTGTCTGTCTGTCTGTCGTCTGTCTGTCTCTCTGTCTCTCTGTCTCTCATTCTCTGCCTCACTCTCCGCCTCTCTGTCTTTCTCTCTCTCTCTCTCTCTCTCTCTCTCTCTCTCTCTCTCTCTGTGTCTGTCTCTGTATCTTTCTCTGTCCCTCTCTCTTGGTCTCTGTCTGTCAGTCTGTCTGTCTCTTTCTCATCACCCATGCCCAGTCTACCATCTGTTTATGTCATCCTCAAAATACACAGCATTTGAGGACGTTTAAACGCATCACCTGCTCCCATCCCACTAAAACACTGTCCCTGCCCTCACGTCACTCCAGCTGGCTCTGGCTTCTGCTCATAACAAAGCAGCTCTCTCCATGCTGTTAGTGCATGAATCAGCCCAGGTCACCCCTTTACCGAGCAGCCCCAGGGAGTCCCCACTCTAAATCCATACATTGCCACTAGAAACCTCTCTCCCAGGCTCTGGCCGCTTGCACAGTGTGCAGTCTTTCCACAACCACTTTCAACTCGGGTCTCTTGACCTTGAATATTCCTCGTGTTCTTCCCTATGCTTTAGTTTAGTCATTAAAACTCACCATCTTCTAATCCATGAAGTTACTTTTTTATTTTCTACTTTATCCAAAAATAGAACAAGCTTCCCAAAGACAAGGATCATGTTATTCAACATGATGTGCTTCTATACTTCTTGTGTGTACCTACATCTGACATATAGAGCATAACACACACACACACACACACACACGCACACACACACACACCACATCAGGAAAGTCAAGATGCAAGAGAATTCAAAGTAAGAGAAACTGATCAACAATGACAGCTGTTTCAGACTCAAATAAGACAGACTAATAAACACCCAAAAGCAAGAAAGGAAGGTGTTCCATATAGTGGAGGGCATCCATAAAAGGAATGAAGAAATAAAAGATGCAGGTGTCTCGGGAAGGTAAGAGAGGAAGCCTACAGCATAGAAAGAGATGGCAACTTTCACCAAAGGAATGGTATTCTTCCAGAGACAGACAGACAGACAGAGACAGAGAAAGAGAACACTGGTCCTGCTCAGCCTGCAGCTCAGATGCAGCCCAATGGGGAGCTCACCCCTGTGGACCCACCTTCTCTGCAAAGTAGGGAAGTCACGGCCTAAAAAGGGAAGCAAGTGGGCTATGAAACTGGCAGGACAGAGATTGTAGTGACTGCTGCAGAGAAGGAGCAAGGACATAAAGGGAAACAGACAGTGGCCGCGGCGGTCTGCGCAGTGTCATAGTTCTCTGTCTTTTCTTATTGTGTTTGTTTGTTTGTTTGTTTGTTTGTGGCCAGCTCAGCCCACCTTGGAGGCAGGGCTGGTGCAGCATGTAGTGCCAGGGATCAAAACTCGGGCTCTGCGCCCTTGCCTAAGCAGGCACGTTAGACTGCTGAGCGATCTCGCCGGCTCATATGTCTTTTCTTTTTGAAGCGTACACAGGGTTGCAGATAAGTCTGTCTGTAGTAAGGATGGGTAAATCCTCCCTGTGTCCACTGTGAGAACCTGCTCTTGAGAATTAAATCATGATATAAATTTTTGAGCACCCACAGAGGTGCACGTGCACACAGGAACAGGCGTACAGGAGTGTGAGCAGGTGCCCGTGCCCACACACGTGCAGCCAGTCCCATGCGTGTGACACTGCCTGCCTCACCCTCCCTACAGACCCTTTCAATAGCGTTTCTTGTGCCCATCAGAGGGAACTCGTCAGTCTCGCTGGGGGCACTGATGCTGCAGCTGCGGGCTCACATGCCCATGCCGGGCGTGCCAGTGCAGAAAGGCAGGGACGAAGGCAAAGCACGCCTGCGAAGTCCTGGTAGCACGCTCCCTGTGGAGTGACAAGAGCTGTGCCTGCGGCTTCAGGAGTGCGGGCTCCTGCTGTAGCTGGAACAGGCAGGCAGGGAGGAGGCCCGGGGGTTCCTGTCCCTCTTATCACACTCTTGCTCTGCTCCCCCCAGCTTCGGAGAATCTGCAGAGCTGATCGGAGCTATCCTGCCACGGCCTGCCTCCCTCAGCCCCCAGCATTTTCTAGCCACCTTTGCACGCTGACATCCATCACTGACGGAATCCCAAAGCAAGAAAACTCTGCACCTTGGACTTGAGGATTTGCCAGGAGGATCTGCACAGAGACCTGATGTCGCCCATGAGCTCACAGCCATGACTGTCCTCTCTGCAGCTGCATCCCCAGGCCCAGCAGGAGTCCAACTGCAGTGAGCTGTGTCCAGGAACTGTGTGACTCCACTTGTACCACTATCTAGAAGGAGTTGGCTGCCTCACTCTCTGTCTCCTGAGGAGCTGAATGCATTGGCTGTACACCATGCATTTGAATGGTAGCTTGAATGGGCATTAAAGACGCTCTTGCTATCAGGTCCTCCGCCAGAGCTTAAGCTGCAGGAGCACAGAGAGGGTTACAACCATGATCAGGCCAGCAGGCTGCTGGGCAGGCACAGCCCTGAGCACCAAGGGATGTGCAGACAGGAGCCGGGCAGGTGCTATGGTGCAGAGGGCAGGGCTACCAGGGGCCCAGAGTGGGCAATGACGCTGCCCTGATGGGAGCAGACACAACTGATGGACCAATGATGGGGACCATGGTGAGGATGGGGCGATGGGAGGCTGGGTGACGCTGGTGGAGCTGAATGAGCATGACTGGAGAAGGTGCTGAGGGAAGTGGTAGTGGGCAGGGGAGGAGGATGCAAAAAATTTGGAAAGAGCAAGGGAGAGAGAGAGACAGGAAGATGAAAGAGAGAAAGAAAAAGAGAGAGGGGCTACAAGAAAACAAATCCAGAGGATTTTTGAGCATATCTTCTTCACTATGTCTCTATACTCCAAGGATGAGTAGGAGGAGACTGGGCTCTGCCGGTGCTGTTACTGTGTTCAGATAGGGGAATTGGAAGGCACGGAGGGTTTCCAACTCTGGGAAGCACAAATTACACTTTACAGACGGACATCCTGAAGGGCAGAGAGGATAAGCATGTATTTACAGCATTAGCTATTAAGTATCTGGCTACTGTATTGAAGAAATACACTTCAGCTGGGGAGCAAATCACCCATCTTGAGCTGCTCGATCTCTCTCTCTTCCCATAAAACCTGAACAAGCAACAAATCTTTTCTCTGTTTTGCAGCTTCTAGACAGAAAATAAATATACACACCACTCCAGTTTAAAATGTTTTAACCCTGAATTCAAACATTTTTCAGCATCTCATGAAAAAAAAATATGACCTTGAGCTTTTTAATTGTTGACTTGGAGACTTGGGATATTTCATATCTGCAGCAATTGCAGGAATGCTATTCATGTTAACCACAAGAGGCTTAAGAGCGCGCGCTAACCGCTGCGTCCGCATTCTTGGGGACGTCTGATAGGGAAAGAGGTTGCTCCGCACTTGACGGCAGGAGGGGCTGCGGGCCTCTCACGGAAGCTGTCCAGGGGAGGTGAGCCTGGGGGCAGCCGCGGAGCCGCTGGACTGGGCTCATCCACAATTTCAGGAATGAGGAACTGGTCCCGACAGCTGGCTGCTGGTACAAAATGAAGCTGTGAGTTGCAGAGTGCCAGCCAGAGTCAGTAGCACTGGGGTAACCAGGGCAGCAAAAGCAGGGCTCTGCGTGTGCAAATGCAGAGGGAAGAGCGAGACGGGTAAGGAGGGGCTGGGGAAGCACCCGGCTGCCTCAGAGGCCGAGCTGGTCACCAGGCTCAATGAGCACCCCCTGAGGCACCTGCGGACCTGCCTGAGGGAGTAGCTCACAAGCTCTGAGGTCCTGGGCGCTGGCTGCTCAGAGACCCCTTTTCCTAAAAGCCTTCTGAAACAGGGTTGTTTTAGGCAGCACGTCTCCTGAAGAAAGGAGCCCTTCTTTTAGGATCTGAATTTGTGCTAGAGCACCAGGCTCCATGTGACACCCAGACATTTCTATGATCTCTTGTGAGACACTCAAAGCTTCTTGTGCAGGTCTTTGGAGACAGATGCCTTCCTGGGCTACCTTCCTATCTCTCAAAACTTGCAGGTTTCAGAGCTTGTCACGTTGGCTGTAGACATCTGGCCTGGCTTCCGTCTGTGAGTGCGCTTGTGATTGCTAAATGATTCATCAAACTGGGAGATATTTTTGCTCCAGTAGTACCTACCCCAGCAATGCAGCTGCAGAAGGTTCACTAGCACTGCTGCATACTCTACCTGAGGAGCCTTCTTTACATAATTCCCCAAATTCATTGAACACAACTTTAATTAATAAGGCTGGAGCAGTTTGCATAACGAGGACATCTATAAGATTTGGGAGGCCGAGAGCCATGTCCTCCAGCCAGCCCTTGCCTTTGACCACACATCGCGGTGTTCAGAGGTCTTGGGGGGTAAAGTTGGTCTAGGCGAAAGCGTCAGGAAATGGTCCATTTTTAATGCTTGGTTGCCACTCATAAAAGATCAGTAGCTTTCATTGTATGACAGCTTGACCACAATATCAATGGAATTAACCTTCCTGCCCTGCTGTCTGCATTTGTGTGCAGAATCCCTGTGCTTCTTCCCTTGGTTCCCCCAGTTGTGGTAACTGGCGCTGCCTGGCACCCCAACCTCATTTCGCACCAGCAGCCTTTGGCCAGCGCGTGCTGACCCTCGAGCAGCCTGCCATCCGCATCACCGTGGTTGTCGAAACCTGACCTACCTGCTCCCCTCCCAGCTGTACTTGCCCCAGTAAACTCATGTAGTCTGAGACCCCTGTGAGCTCCACACAGAAGGTCTCAGCTTACATACCTGAAGCTTAATGTGCTTTAGGCAGAGATGAAGTTATGAATCTCATGTATACTGCAAATAGCATTTAATTTATTCAGATTTAATGTGGCCATCTAGTTGAATAGAGTAATAATTTACCTCACAGTTAAGATAAAATTTTTAGCTTATTTCTCATCAATAAGCGTATCTTGTAATGGATATTTTGAATATTAAGTGTAATTGAATGTCATTACATACAGGAAAAAAGCTAGGTTAAGGAATCTGTTTAATGAAAGAAATTCCACCGCATATGATAGGCAAGATAGAGGAGATTATGCAAATAAATATGCTCAGGCGCGTGCCCAGCGTGGTCATCGTGCAGTGCTGACTGACTGATGTCCAGGGCCTGTGCACTGTCCGTCTCCCACGTGTTGCCATCTCCTGGAAGGTGGAGGCCGCGCCTCACAGCGCGCCTGCCCTCGGCACGCACACGCGTCTGCGGGCCAGCAGCGGGGGAAGCTCCCACACGTGTTGGGCTGTGTGCGCACAATGCGTTGCTATAGAAATGACCTGGAAAGCGGGCATTGGGATCTTTCATTAGACGTGGCGCAGAAGGACTGCACAGTCACATACCTAGGATGGAAGACCCAAAAGGTCCCCATTTCAAATATTCTCTCACAGATTCCTAAAGACTATAAGCGGAGTTCAGCCCATCCCCTTGCAACTAGTTGAGAACAAAAGTAAAACTTTAAAGGTGTTATCACATCATTTCTGTCAATAAGCATAGTGGACATAATGGCTGGATTAAAACATCTTAAATTATTATATTAAAAAGTTATGCTTAATCCAGAAAATATTATCTATATACAATGTTTCTTCAGAAGTGGCCAAAAGTGTAACTCATTCAGGCTAAAGATCTTCCCGTGCCACTTAGTCAGAGACCAACTCATGTTCTTACCAATAGATTTCTGGTTAACACCTGCAGTCCTCCACGTGCAAGGAGCAAATCTGTGTGTCCAGATGTCAGTAGTTTTACTCTCCCCCAAAAGGGCAAGCTTTTGCTTCCTCCTCTCTTGCCACTTTGACACAGTGTGTTTCTACTCCCAAATATTTTGGAGGAAAACACAATTAACCACAGTCAACTTTCCCAGCTCCCAGTCAAAAACTCTGCAATGCTTTTTTCTAAACAACAGCTGTGCGTGGTGCTTGTTTACCATAAATGCATAATTATCTGCAGGGAGTATTGAAGCAGGTGCCCCGCAGCAGCCTCTGCACGAGCTGCTTGCTGCTGCATTCCCTGCTCCCCGCTCCTCTTCCCACATGTGGGATCCGAAGGGAGCGCACAAACAAAGCCCCGGCTTCCGAGCAAGGCGTCCTCCGGCAGAAGCCACCAAATGCCCGCTGGAGCGGGAGTGTGGCTCCCAGATGGGGTTGTGCTTAGCACGGCATTTGGACTTCATCGGTCCGTGTTGTACACTTTCGGTCCAATAAAGCTGCCTAGGAAAATCAGCTGCAGCCGTGATAACCACTCGTGCCTGCGCCCCCCACCTGGGCATCCTAACTTCACTTGTCCAGGTGATCTTAATGCCAGGCAGTGCAGCCTGGACTCAGGGGTGGTGCTCATTATACGCAGGGGTTCCGGCACCAGCAACAAGGAACGCTGGGAGATCCAGGAAGGGTCAGAAGCCACGCGGTCCAGGTGGATGAATAATCTCACCCAGGACATCCGGAAGACCTGAAAGGCGGAGGACCCGGAGCTGAGAACTGGGTGGCAGGGGCTCTATCAATAGCGGCAGCACCAGGCTGGGGGAAGCCCCGTCCAGCACTCACTGGAGGTGGCCCGAAGGGTGCATAACCAGAGTTAGAGGAGCAGAGATCAGACAAGAGCCAGTGGCTTAAAAAAGAAAAGCCCAAAAGGACAGGAGTCGGGCAAACGCGCCAAGCATAAATCACAAGCGTGTTTTCACACCCTCTGTCTTCCCAGAGCCCTGTGTGTGTTCTCGGAGTGGTTGGGGCCGCTTCTACCTATGCATAATTCACAGGGACAGTCCAGAATCAGAACCAAGCAGGAGATCTGCTGTCATGGCTTCATAGCAGAGGAGCGAAAATGAACAGAACACCTGCCCCCACGAGGGTCTTCATCTTCCCAGCAGCTGCTGTGGGGATTAGGGATCAGGTGCCAGCAGGGACAGTTAGCTAGGGCAGTGCATTGCGAAGGACACATGTCTGGGCAGGTAGAGGCCACGGCCACATAGAGACAGATTCTGAGTCAGAGGACAAAGTCTGGACCTTAGCAGCACTGTGTAGGCCTTCTGATGAAGAGAAGAGTGGAGCCAGCCATGGCCGCACACACTGTAATTCCAGTGCTGAGGGAAGCTGAGGCAGGAGCAGTCCAAGTTTGAATCTAGCCTGAGAGACCCAGCATAGTAGCAAGACACTATTTGTGGATAAAAAGGGTCAGGGATGAAGTATGCAATTTAGTATGATAGCCCTGGATTCCATTTCTGCAAAGGCTGTGGGGAACCAGGAGCTCAAGGTGTGCAGCAGGTCTGCTCAGAGCTGGAGAGCTGGTGTCCCTGGAGGGAGGGCAGAAGGAAGGAGAGAGACAGGGATAAGGAGAGGAGGGGAGAGAGGAGGGGGAGGGGATGGGGGAAGGAGAGGGAGAAGGAGGGGGAGGGGAGGGAAAGAGAGGGAGATGGAGGGACAGAGAAAGAGGAGAGGAGCGAGGGGAGGGGCAGAGAGGGAGGGAGAGAGGGAGAGGGAGGAAGAGGGTGGTAGAGGGAGAAGGGGAAGGGAAGTAGAAAGGAGAGGGAGGGGGAGGGGAAGGGGAGAGGAAGGGGAAGAGGGAGAGGGAGGAACAGAGAAAGAGGAGGGGGGCAGAGAGGGAGGGAGAGAGGGAGAGGAGGAGGAAAAGAGAGGGAGGGAAAGGAGGGAGGGGGAAGGGAAGCAGAAGGGAGAGGAAGGGGGAGGGGGAGGGGAGAGGGAGGGGAAGAGGGAGAGGGGAGGGACAGAGAAAGAAGAGAGGAGGGCGGGGGAGGGGCAGAGAGGGAGGGAGAGAGGGAGAGGAGGAGGAAGGGAGAGGGAAGGAGAGGAGGGAGGGGGGAAGGGAGGCAGAAGGGAGAGGAAGGGGGAGGGGGAGGGGAGAGGGAGGGGAAGAGGGAGAGACTCAGACAGAGAGTATGGCCAGGGCTGACAAAACAGAGAACACAGCCAAGGCGGAGTGATGAGACCCCTAAGTACAAATGTGTCACATCATCATCTCTGCCATGTTCTATTTGTCGCAGGCCACCTGGGGAACCATGTGGGAGGCCCATGAATAAAAGACATGAACAACAGGAGGGAGGGTCTCTGGGAAGCACCATGGGGACTGGCTGCCACAGCGGCTATTGCTGCCATCTTTATTTGTAATTTATTTAATCTCTCGGATGCATTCCTAGTGTATAAGTGAGGGTACCGGGGATTCTGATACCCTTAATGATTTGAACAAGGTCGCGTTCCTAGAAGGTCGTTCTTAATTTCTGGGACTTTCCTGAGGGTGGTGACTCAGATCTCACAGACCACCCATCAATTACTTTCTGTTACTCAGTGTCAGTTCTGTAAAACTGCAGAGATGAAGACGAGGAGTACAAGTTTCCTTAATCCGTTTGGACATGGCCAGCATACCTCGCCGAAGCCACTGACTTCCAGGTGTCCCCTTGGTCAGTGACAGACCAGCTTGATTAAATCCTTCGTTCATGCTGCATTCTACTGCGTATGTCAAAACTGTACTCTCTAACTGATCTCCTGATTTTGCAGAGTACAGTGTCCAAGGTGAATGCGCCGGGGTTAGGCAGCTTTCTGCTGCTGTGACAAAATGTCTGAGAAAAATCAGCTTAGAGGAAGAAAGGTTTGTTTTGGCTGACAGTTTCTGAGGTTTCCATCCATAGCTGGCTCCACAGCCTTTGTGCCTGAGGTTAGGCAAAAAGTCATGATAGGATCAGGGCTGCACCCGGGGAGGAAACAGGCTCAGTGACAAAGAAGAGGCTACAAGCTTCCCTTCTGTGGCTATCAATCAGAACACACCATGTGGACTGTGCTATGCCTTAATTTGCTCAAGAATATTTTTGAGATCTTTTCAAATCTGTACACAAAGAGATTCCTTGTTTGGTTTTCTTTGAATAGCTGCATAATGTTCCACTTTGTTTCAAATCTTTTGTGATATAAGTGCTACTTCAAAGCATATCTGTATTTTTTGCTACTTTGTGCACAAAAGTGAGTATGTGCTTCATAGGATTGATTTTTAAAAGGAAGCTGCTGCTGGGTGGACTGGCATATGCATCTACAATATTGATACATTTTCCACATTGTTGCCTTAGAGGTTCCACACCCACTAGCAGGGCTTCAGGGCATGGCCAGCACAGAATGGACTGAGACTCGCATTTTTCAATATAAAAACTAAAAACTGTCTAAACTTATCGTCGACCTGAATCGCTCTTATCGTGAATGACTTTGACCATCTTCTCCTCTTTTAAAAGCCATTTTAAGTTCGTTCAGGAGAGATGTCCGTGGGCGCATGCTGCCTCGGCTTTGCTGCGGGTCATCTTCCTGTGCTTCTGCTGTGCCTTTCACTAGGCGAGCGAGCGCTCCGCCTGGGAGATGAGCTGCGCGCGCTTCCGTGTGTCTCTTGCTTTGTTTTTGTTGTTATTGTTGTTTTGTATTTTTTAGGGCAGGGTCTACAGGGTGTTCAGGGTCTCACTACTAGATCCCACTCGTAGTGGTTCTCCTGTGTACAGCCTCCCAAGAGCTGGGATTACAGGCGCGCCACCACGCCCAGGCTCAGGTGCTGTCGCAGCGCTCCCCGGGAGCGGCTGGCACGGCGGGCCTGGGGATCGAACCCCGGCCTCTGCGCCTGCTTGCAGGCGCTTTATTGCTTTCTTGTTTGACTTGCGTTGCTTCCTAGTTTTGTCTTCCGCCATGCAGCCTGTTTGTGGTAAGGTGTAGTCTCTATCCTCAGTCGTTTCCAATAGCTTCTGAGGTCTGACTGCCTTTTCTTTTCTTTTCTTTTTTCTTTTTTTTTTTCTTTCTTTTTTTTTTTTTTTTTTTTTTTTTTTTTTTTTTTTTTTT
>NDGN011543789.1:0-12481 GCA_002564285.1 Tympanoctomys barrerae
TTATGCCTTATGTCCTGTTTGGGCAAGGACCTTGAATATGGCAACTGGAGCCACCAGATTTTCACTGCAGAGCAGGGCTCCATTTTCTTTCCCTACTCTGCAGGAACCATTGCTCAAGTCTTGCCTTAAACAATCTCCCCTTTTTAGTCAATTATTTCCAACTATTACCATAATAATCTTCCATTTCTCATGCTTTCTGAAAAAAAAAAGGGATTTGTTTTCAAGGAGTGGAACTGTTTCGCTTATTTTATTTTATATTTTATTTTGTTTTATTAAATATAAGTTGGCCTTGTGGCTTGTTTTGCCTAATAAAATGTAACAAGAAGGACACTACAGGACAGTCAGCTCTAACAGGATTTAGAATGTAGTAGGTAAATGCAATGTGAGTGAACCAGTTCATGCTGGTAGAAAGGTAGTTTCTCAACTCACAAACATGAGACAACACTATGTATTACAACAAATACTGGGAAATTCATATTCCTCTGTTAAGTGAAAATCTGTATTACTTGTAATTTGTATTAAAACAAAAAATTATAATTGATAAAGATTTTCACTGAACAAAGAAATATGTGTTTCACAGTATTTGTTGTAAAACATAGTGTTGTCTTCCAACCACTTATTCATATTACCAGATATATGCATTTAAAATTTGAAGAAAAAAGAAAGGAAGAAAATAATGTATAAGAAATTATGAGAAAAAGTACAAACAATTGAAAACAGGAGATGAAACAAATTATTAACTGTTCTTTCCATAGACCAACAGAAATGCATAAGTACAGTTGTCCAAACCATCCGGCTTACATACATAGATAAATATCTTTCCCCCACTTCCTCTTCTATCCTTCTCCGCAACTCAAAAACTCTTTCCTTTTGGATATTCACTATAAGAGGGAATTAATTTATTTTGTACTCTCTTTTAAAAAATAAATTATGTGTAAAAGAAATTCTGGCGTAGTTTTCATGCAGTGACGAACTGGAACCCATACACAGTCATTAGTTTCCTGGATTCTACTACGTAAATGTGTTACCCTATGTAACAAAGTATGACTTTTGGAAAAGATGAGATTGGTGCATTGCTCTAAATTATATTTCTGAGATGGAAAATATAAGGTCCATCCGTCACACTCAAAATGTAAAGTGCCATAAACTCATAAAGCTTTCTACATTCCTATACCAATAACCCATATTCCACCATCCTGGGTTTTAGGAGGTTTTTTGTGTTATTTTTTTAATGTATTTAGTACTGGGTCTACAGGTTCTCACTTCACAGATTGGACTCATAGTGATCCTCTTGTTTTCAGCCTCTCAAGCACTGGGATTACAGCAAAGCTCAGTGGATTAAAGTGCCTGTTTAGGCAGATGCAGGGACCTAAATTTGAACCCCTGTGTACCATATCAGCCTCGCCCCCAGGGCACACTGAGATGGCAATTGGGACCGGGCATGTAGCACAAGCCTGCAATCCCAGCACTTGGGAGGCTGTAAACAGGAGGATCACTATGAGTTCAGACTGTGTAGTGAGATCTGTAGACCCTGTACTAAATACATTTTTTTAAAAAAAAAGGAAGAAAGGTTTATTGAACTCACAGTTTGTAAAGGTTTCATTTCATACTTAGCTGGCTCCAAAGCAGAAAATTGCATGACAGAGAGCAGCAGTTCATGGTGGAGGAAAACAGCAGAACAGCAAAGAAGGAGCAGTGGCAGGGAGCAAGCCTCATTCCCTTCATTACAATGCATTAAGGCTGTCTGCCCCACGGTGGGTGTCACACTCATAATCCCTGTGTTGGATCACAAATTAATCACTAACTCTAGAAGCCGCCCAATGACTGCATGGGGCTTTGGGGGGACATCTATACACAAACCATAGCAAGGGATTTACTCAATTTTTTTTCTCTTAGCATCCTAAGTTCCCAGTGATTCAAACCAGATGACTCTGTTTAGCACTAGTTAATGAGAACTTAACCAACTAACTTGTTATTTTTGTCCTTGTCTTCAGACCATTTAGTATTAGTTCACAAATATCAGAGGACTTCAAGTAACTGAAAGATCAAAGGTGTTGGGGTTTAGTCTTATCATAGACTTTTGAATTAAAATTCTAAAGTAAACTTCAAAGAACATTTTATGTCCTGATCATTCAAATATCTCTGATTTATAATATGCAAAATCATATGATGGGAAAAATGCTAATTAAATCATCATCATCAGATAAATAACACTGGTGAAGCAGAAGACTTGCCATGCAATCGTGCAAATCCAAAAGCAAGAATTAATTTTTATTATATACTTTTTGTTCAAATTTTCGAATTTCTGCTATAAGACTTTGCCTTAAATGCTTTATCTGAAAAAAAAAGCAGTGTGGGAGAAAGTAAATTTTTAGCCCCCTCATTAATTTTTATATTAACTTTCTTCACTCTATCCCAATTAGAAAACATTGATCAATCATTAGCAGTAATTTGTCCTAAATGTTCTGAAAATAAATCAACTTCCCAACTCTGGTATCTTTTTTTTTTTAAGTGAAATTCTTTACATATAAAGCTAAGTGTGTTATACTGTCTTGCAACAACTTCCATAGTTTTTTAATACAGTGATAGTGTTATGGGTCCATACAAATGACATCTCTGATGATTCAAAACTGTTCAAATCGTGGTTCTATAATTTTGTTTTCATTGCCCAACAATTATTTTCTTAGAAAACTAAAGAAAAACAGATGTAATTCCAAGACTTTAATAAGATTAAGATTGTTTTGGTGTGTATAAATATATTCATTATGACAGAACCATAAAGAAAGTGTTGCCAAAGAAGAAATTCCAAATACTTTATTTCCCTGCTTGAATAATAGCTGTCATATTTCCCTCTTCATTATTGATTTATATTACATAGAAAACCCACTCCAAAAGATTACTACAAATATTAGAAATAAAATACCTGTTCAAATATAACCATAGTAAGTTGACATAAATGATTCATACATTTAAAACAATATAAACTAATGAAATAAAAATACACATTTCATAGGGACAAAGTTAATGCAACTTTGGATAAATCACATATCTAGCTGGAGCTTCATTTCTGAAGCTGTTTCCTTCTCCAAAGTACTCGATTTTAAAAAATATTGTATGCTCCTATGTACATACTGTCCTTCAATGTCAATGGCTCTATAAAAAAAGAAAATTATCCAATTTTCCAACTCTACATACTTACAATAAAAAATTAAACAAAATAATGATTACGATAAATCAATGTACAGTGTAGAGAGTGTGATGATAAATATTTAATGTATTTAACAATCTGTCATAACATTATCAGATACTCCTCCAACACTCCTTTGCAGGTTAGACATAACCACCACTGTTGCTTGTTATGCCTGCCCATCCCTCTCCCTTACTGACAGATGACAGTTCGGAGTGGAGTTTAATTTTAACAAAACACAGAAGCAGATGAGTTTGGTCTCTGTGCATTTCCAGCTTTCAGAAGACTTTCTCCTCCAACGCTGACCATGCCTGCATCCACATTATGCCCATGGTTACAGGATACTCTGCTTAATTGACTTCCAGCTTCAGGATTAGCAGTATCATGAAACATTTTCTAAGGTAAATTTCAAGTTACCTTGAAAAGTTGAACTTCAGATGCTAAAAATCTATAACACCAAAACAATAAGTCTGTATCAGCAAAATGACAAGCTGCTGGGGCTTCTCTTAGTACAATGAGTCCCACTTGAAACCACATCAGCTCATAAATATAGCATTTGTTTCTCTTTTGTCTTGAGGTCAGTTCTAACAAGACTTCCATTTATATGCCTTTCTGCTGTTGAGTCTGCTAGTATGAAAAGTACATTTTTTATTACTGGGAGGAGCAGTAATTAAAAACCTGTGTAAGTTCAGATGCAATATTTAAAGATAAATACAGGTATATATTTAAAGCATGCTAAACAATGAACGCTGGATGATACTATGGAAGCTGGATGATACTATCAAGTCTCTTGCCCTGCAGAAATGTGGACTTTACTTGAAATTTCTCTAAGTGTGTATTTCATTCTTGCTATGTTTCAATTATATTAAACTGAACTGGAATGGGCAGAAGGCACAATGTGATGAGTCCGCATGAAGTTAATGATCCAAGCCTGAAATAAGGCTTAGCTCTAGAAAGGTCTTTGAGGTTCACATGCGATCAGGTCCGCTCTGAGCTAGAGCAGATGGCCGGTCAGCAGTCGATAGGGCCTCGGTGCTAGGGGGCGGGCGCAGCACCTCAGACACTGTTGAGAACAGGGATCACCAACTTCCAGGTTGGCTGGTACTTTCTCTGTTTCTGCACTTTCAATGTCATAACTTCAGCCTGGCTAAATATACCGGATGATGTTTCTCTTCCCCCTGGATTTTTGCCTTATAATATTATAGTAAAAAAGCAAATACAGAAACAATCTCACGTTGTTACAACTCAGGCATAAGCTTGATCTAGAGCGAGAAATACTAAAATGGCTTGGAGCCAAAATATCCAAAAAGGGAAATCTGAAAGCCCTGCTTGGGGTGACTCTTTGGAAATATTGTTTACACATCCTCTAAACACATCTTCCAGCCATGAAAATGAAGTCTTGGATGAATACTTAGGAAGGAGGAATCAGTGTAGAAGCCAGGCAGAGAGCAAAGTGAAGCCAGGCTATAAACTGAAAGGATACAAAACGTTTCCAGGTCCCTGTCGGCTTTATTCTCAAGGTCTCCTCCTGGAGCACACCCGTGGATTCACACCGGAAGTGTGTTCTGTGCAAACTGCATGTGTAATAAAAGAAGGCAGGAATAGCCAAGAAGCAGGAAATGATCTAGAATGCGTGCTGGATGGTGAAATGCAAGCGTGGGTGGTCAGGTTGGAACTAAACACTCAAGCTACGTCTTTAAATGATTTCCAAGCTTGGTGAAAAGCCTCTAATGAAAGGAGGAAATAGAAAAGCAGGATCAAGTAAAAATGAATACAATTAATTCTGACAAAGGAAAAATGTTGCAGAGATCAATGAGACGATACCTGCATCATGTTTTAAAAATAAATGTATGAAGTTTTGTTACTGTTCAGAATCTGGGGCTGGGAGAGAGCTCAGTAGAATAAGCACCTGCCTGGCAAGAGAAGGGTCTCAAATTCAATCCCTGGTACCAAAAAAAAAATAAAAATAAAAAAAATCTGACTACTCTCTTTCTAGGATAAAACCATCAGTACTGTGATCAGCATTATATTAAATATACAATATCCTCCTTGTCTACAGAGTCATTTTCCCTATTTTAGTTTTTGATGATCAGCGATACAGTTTGAAAATGCTAAGTGAATAATTCCAGAACAGTTCACACATTTTATTTTTATTTATTTATTTATTTATTTATTTTAATTTATGTATTTGGTACAGTTCTGACTCCGAGTGATCCTCCTGTTAACAGCCTCCCCAGCTCTGGGATTACAGGCTGCACCTCCACTCCAGGAGTCAATGGGTCAGTGCACCCTGGGTGCAGGGCTGGCGCTGTGGTGCCTGGAATGGAACCCTAGTCCCTGCGCTTACCTAAGCCGGCACTTAACCCACTAAGCTACCTCGCAGGCCCTTCACATTATTCTTAAAAACAGAATGAAGGTCTGAGGAGACCAGTCGGTGGTCTAAGTGTCTGCCTGCCAAATGCAGGGTCCCAAATTCAATCCCGGTACCGCGTGCAGTGCCGGCTGCTGAAACCGGGCATTGTGGCACATACTTGTAATCCCAGTGCTGGGAAGGTTGAAATAGGAGGATCACTATGAATCCTAACTGCTAGTGAGACCCTGTGCCAAATAAATAAATAAACAATAAATAAATAAAGATTTTAAAAAATTAAAAACACTATAGAATGAGATGTCACACCATATCTCTCTATTCTTCCTCAGACATGAGTCATTCCTTTATGTAGCTTTGTCCAAAGTACACACATTGTATATATTACCTGAGCATTAGCCGTCTTGGTTACCAGATCAACTGTCAGAACACTGCACACAATGTTGTGCCCAAGCAATGGCATCCCCAAGCACAAGACGGGTAATGTTGGTCATTCACATATTGTATTCTAAAAAGAAGTCATAAGATGCTTCATTTAAATAAAAGGTGTAAGTACAATAGAATATTATCTTAGTGAGGCACATTTTCAAAGCTTCATTACAATCTATCATTACAATTGCTCCATTTTGTTTTAGTCATTATTGTTAATCTCTTATTGTGCCTAACTTATACACTGCACCTTTTCATGTGTAAGTCTATATAGGAAAACATGATCTATAGGATTTAGAACTGTCAGGCATTCACTGGGATCTTGGAGTGTCATGCTCACAGATAAGTGGGTCAGGAGACCACTGTACTCTGAAAACAAATAACTTCACAGCTGTAAGGTACTCTGAGAAGAACAGAGGCACTAAAAATGAAACTTCATGCAAAAAGAAAACAGAGTTTCAGAACAGATTAACAGGAGGATTAATACATTGCACATGGTTGTCTTTGTAGTAATTATTCAGAGTACAAGATAGAGTCATGAAATCTTGTCCAAACAATGTTAGCACAAAGCTTTCTTTTCAGTGATCTAATAAAAACTAGCTGTATAAATATATTATCTATCTTGTATATAAATATATCTATCTTTTCCCCTTTCTTCCTTTCCCCTTTCTCCATCGTAAGTTTTCTTTTCTTCTGAACAGTTCCTTGCAATTCACAGTGTCTATTGTAGACATTGGCCTTATTCACTCTTTCAGTTGCTCACACTTGAGACAATACGATGCTTACACATGTGGGTCTGATTTATTTAACTTACGAGTATGGTCTCAAACTGCATCCATTTATCTATAAATGTCTCCAGTTTATCCTTCTTTTTGAATGAATAGCACTCCATTATATAAAAGAACACATCTTTTTATCCATTTCTCCGTTTATGGGCATTTGGGCTATTTCCAAGATTTAACTATTACAAATTATGCTACTATGAATATGAATGAAAATATATCACTGTGGTATAATATTTTTATTCTTCTAGGAAGGTATACAGAAGGGAAATAGCTGAGTGGAATCAGATCTTTACTCCTTTTTTTTTAAAGGAATATCCACATTGATTTGCACAGTGGTTATCCCAGTCTACATGCCCACCAACAGTAGAGAAGGGTAACGTTTTCCCCACAGCCTCTCCAGCTCTTGTCATCAGTTGATTTCTTAATGATAGCCATTCTTTCTGGAGTGAGACAGAATCTCAGTATTTAAATTTGCATTTCTTGAATAACTAATGATGCTGAACATTTTATGTACTTATTTGCCATTGTATTTCTTCCTCTGAGATTATGCCCATTTTTGGATTGGGACTTTGAATTTGGAGCATCTTATTTTTTTAAATTCTTTATATTTTCTAAATAGAAGTCCTTTGTCTGAGGGATAACCAGCTAAAATTTTATCCCAGTATGTGGTTTGTGTTTTCCTTTTGTTGGTTGTTTCTTTTGCTGTGGAAAAGCTATTAAATAAGGTGAGATCCTATTTTCTGATTCCTTGTAGTAAGTCCCTTTCAGTCTGGGTGTTTCTACTTTAATATTTACATCTTTGATCAATTTCAACTCTAGTTTGTAAGTTTAGTATCCACATTCAATAGTATAGCAGGATACAAAATCAACACCCAAAAATCAGTAGCATTCCTACACATAAATAACAAAGGAACAGAAAGAGAAATTAGGAAAGCACACCCTTCACAATAGCATCTGAGAGAGAGTATAGCTCAGTGGTAGAGCATTTGATTTCACAATAGCATCTAAAAAATGAAATACTTAGGAATCAGGCTAATAAGGGTATAAAAGACCTATACAGTGAAACCCATACTACCTTACAAAAGGAGATTGAAGTGGACATTAGAAAATCAAAAGATATTTCTTGACCTTGGGTAGGAAGAACCAGCATTTTGAAAATGGCCATACTCTCAAAATTGTTATACAGATTTAATGCACTCTCAATCAAAATACCATTAGCATAGCTCACAGATTAAAAACAACAACAACAACAACAAAGCGCTTCTTTTTTGTAAACTCTTCTAAAATTCATTTGGCACCAGAAGAGGCCTAGAATAACAAAAGCAACTCTGAACAACAGAAGCAAGTTGGAGGAATCACAATTCCTGAGTTGAAATTATACTACAAAGCTACTGTGATAAAAACCAGCATTGTATTGGGACAAAAAAAACAGACCTGAGGATCAATCAATCAATCATAATTGAAGATGCAGACACAACTCCAAACACACTCAGCCTCCTTATCTTTGACAAAGGGGCAAAACATGTTCACTGGAAGAAAGATAGCCTCTTTAACAAATGGTGCTGGGGAAGTCTGGCTTCCTATATGCAGAACACTAAAACTAGGCCCATGCCTATCACTATGAACTAAACCAAAGAGCAATGATTTTCTTTGAAATAAAATATTACAACATCATTTGACATTTTCTCTAATTTTCAATGCTCTGTATTTTTGACAAAGAGGAAAACAGATTCATACATAGACAGAACAGGCTGTGAAAGGAGTTAGTTCGGTGTAACAGAAACAGAAGGTTCAGATGCAAGTCCCACTGCTGTCAGAATGAATAGGAAACAACAACATAAGGTTTGATGCTCTCTGTTGTGTTTTTACCTGTGATCATAGATCTCAAATGGCAAAAAAGTTCTTCACAGTAGAATAATAAATGTATATGTAACTTCTGAGAGGAAAGATGGTTTACTGCCTTTTACAAAAACTCAAAGGAATTATGATTTCAATAAACTTATGAGCAAGGAAGCCATGACATTTTTTAAGTTCTCTCCATTTCTGTGCTTGTAAACTTTATGTTCTTTATATCAGAATGAGACTAATTGATATTTTTCATATGAATAAAAATTAAAATAGTGCAATGAGCATGTCATATATTTGAATATAGATAATATGTAGGGCATTTTTCTTCATAAAAGAATATCTGATTTACTATACAAACAGTCCTACAAAGTAAGTATTTGTTTTGCTGCTTAGACAGGAAATAGTGACTCAAATAAAGTGTGTGATTTAACAAAGACCCATCAAGTTGGAGGTGGCAAAACCTGCAATTAAATCTGTATAGCCTGACTGCAGCATAGGTACTTTCAGAGCTACATTTATAACATTTTCTTAAAGATAAATTATGTGACCTATTCGAAGAGACAAACAAAAGTGTGTTCCTTAAAGATTTAGGTCTATACATGAATATAGTATAGGAAAAGAGAAAAAGGATTTCATCTTCCTGTTCATTAATCTTTTGTTTTGCTCTTGTGTTTGCATTTTTTAACCTATACAACTGTGATAAAATAGTATTTATTACTTAGTATGCCTGGCCTTTAGTATTTATCATGCTAGCCCTACCTGAAAAATAGGTTTAGATATAAATATAAATATATAGCCATATAAGGGTGTATAGTTGCATATCTTTAATAAAAAAATCAGAAAATTATAAATTTAATGAATAAGAAAGACAAAGAAATTATTTCTGCTTCAGGATCAAAGCATAAATACTCAAGGTTTATCACATGAAATTAGCTGAAAATATTCTATAAATTACAGTTCCCAGAGCACGCTCCAGTCACATTTTGATTTAATGAATGCTGGATGAGAGCCAGAAAATGAAGAAGCGATGAAACATGTTCAGGGATTCACTCTGTTGCTGACATGCTTGGACTATACACTGAAAAGTTCTGTTCTAAGCACTTGGATATAAACATCGCTAATGGATTATGATGGTGCTAGAGAGAATGACTAGGTCAGTAGCTGAATACTTACTCTGTTTCCAGATGTTTATTTTTATATTCAAATATAAATATTGAAATTCTCTTAACCTTGCACACAAAAAATTAAATGGTTTTATTTTTTCTATTCAATTTGCCATATTTGTTTTTATCCCTCCAAATAAAGTGCACTTGGGAATATTCCTTTTCATGCTTATTTTACAAAGTTAATATGCATTTAACATTAAGGTAAAGGATCCTGGATCTAGGAAACTAAATAAGAAACAGATGTTGGGAAATTAGTGAGATATAAAATGCAGCTTACCTTCATGTCTGTTATACTTAGACCCACATATGCCTCCTGCTCAGGCTGTATTCTCTCAACAGAAGTTTTATTTGGCATTTTTTTTCCAGTAATGAAACCCAAGTCAGAAGTTTTCAAACTACTAATACATTTGCAAAGACTATGGATGCTATTAGGAAAGTGTTACTCTGAAAATACCTGGCTTCTTGGAAATATTACAGCATGGTACCAAAGTCACAGAAGACTTCATTGTCAAGCCATCCTGACCATGGCATCCCCTTCTGGTGGCCAGCAGGACAGTCCACAGCAAATATATGAACTACACACTTAAGTCATGTGCTCTTTTAAATTTTATTATTTACTAAATCCTGAGGTTAATCCAGAACATTCCTTACATATAGCCTTCAAATCTTCACTTTATATGTTCTCAGCTAAGAAAACAGCCTTGGGGACAGTAAATCAGGGCCTACTTTGGTGAGGTTCACTTTGGTTGGTTCTTCTTCTAATAAAGGTACTTGCTAAATCAAGTTATGAATTTTCATTTGAGTCTGAAAACAAAAACTATTTTATAATCCTTATTTTCCCAAAGAAAACACTTTCCTACACTGACTAATGAGGTAAGCAGTCAGTACATATGAACTACCAAACTGAATCAAGAAGATACAAAAATTCTGAACTCAACATCAGTGAATGAAACTAAAAATCAAAAACATATCTACAAAGAAAAACCCAAATCCTGGCAGATTGCCAGCTGAACTCTACAAAAATTTTGAGAATTAATGCCCACTCTTCTCAAACTCTTCAATGAAGTTGAAAGGGAAGAAACTCTCCCAAATTCATTCTTGGTGGCAAGTATTATCCTGATACAAAAAGCAGAGGAATACCTAACCGAAAAAAGGGAACTACAGGCCAATTTCTATAATGAACATAAATGCAAAAATCCTCAATAAAATACTAAAAACAGAATGCAGAAAATCATCAAGAAGATTATACATCACAACCAAGAGGAATTTATCCCAGGAATTCAGGGATGATTCCATACACACAAATCTGTAAGTATAATCCACCATGATAACAGAGCCAAAGAAAAACTATATGAGCATCTTAATAGATGCTGAAAAACTTTTGACAAAGAACAACACTAATTTACATTTAAAAATCTACAGAAAATTGGAATAGATGGTCTTTACCTCAATCTGATAAAAAACCATCTCTGACAAACCAAATGCCAACATCATATTAAATGGACAAAACTTGAGAGACTGCACTTTAAAGTCAGGAACAACACAAGGATGTCTGCTGTAACCATTCCTGTTCAATATAGTTCTGGAAATATTAGAGCAATAAGACAAAAGAAATAAAAGGAATAATAATTAGAAAAGAAGTAAAATTATCATTATTTGCAGATGACACGATTCTCTACATAGAAGAGCCCAAAGACTCCACTAAGAAACTCCTAGAATTAAGAAATAGTACCATGGCAGGATAGAAAGTTAATGTCTCAAAATAAACAGCATTCCTATACAAAATAACAAAGGAAGCAAAAGACCTACAAAATGAAAATTAAAATACCCTGAAAAAAGAGATAAAAGAGGATTTTAGAAAAATGAAAAGATATTCCTTGCTCCCATATAGGAAGAACCAACATTGTGAAAATGGCCATTCTCACAAATTGTTATACAGATTTAATGTGATTCCTATTGAAATACCATTAGCAGGCCATACAGATCTACAGAAATCATTCCTAAAATTCATTTGGAACCTGAAAAGACCTAGAATATGAAAGGCAATGTGGCCAACAAAGGCAGGGAAGGAAACATTACAATCCCTGACTTGAAATTATGCTATAAAATTACAGCGATAAAATCAGCAAGGTACTGACAATAAAACAGAGCTGAGGATCACTGGAAAAACTTAAAGATGAAGAAACAACCACAAACACACTCAGCCACCTTATCTTTGATAAAGCGGCCAAATATGTTCATTGGAAGAAAGATAACCTCTTTAACAAATGGTGCTGAGAAACCTGGCTTGCCACATGCCAAAAGCTAAAACTCGATCTGGGTCTATCCCTAAGCACTAAACTAAAATCAAAATGAATTAAAGATCTAAACATTAAATCAGAAATACTAAACCTACTGGAAGAGAAAGTAGGTGGACATCTTGAACACATAGGGAGAAGTAGATAGTTCATGAACAAAAACCAAACTGCATGGGAAATACTTCAAAGAATCAACAACTTGGATTTCATCTTATTGAGAAGTTTGTGCATATCAAAAAAAAAAAAAAACAGAGTGCAAGGACAACCCACAAATTGGGAGAAAATCTTAACCAATAGTCACTTAGAAAAAGGACTTCTATTTAAGATATATAAAGAACTAGGGGCTGGGGAGATGGTTCAGTGGAATAAGCGCTTCCCTGGCAAGCACAAGGGCCTGAGTT